>PVJI01023114.1:0-24102 GCA_004026765.1 Micronycteris hirsuta
AAAAAAAAAAAAAAACAAGAAAAAGCTCAGATCAACAATCTAACTTCACACTCAAAGGAACTTGAAAAGCAATGACAAACAAAGCCCACAGTTGAGTAGAAGGAAGGAAATGATAAAGATAATTGCAGAAATAAACAAGATAGAGTTAAAAAAATACAAAAGATTAATGAAACCAAGAACTGACTCTTCGAAGAGATGAACAAAATTGACAAAACTTTAATCAGACTCATCAAGAAAAATCGAGGACCCAAATAAATAAAATCAAAATAAAAGAGAAGTGACTCCTGGCCAAGATGGAGACATAGGTAGATATACCATGCTTCCTCGCACAACCAAAAGAAGGACAACAACAAATTAAAAATTAAAAAACAACCAGAACTGCAAGAAAATCGAACTATATGGAAGTCTGATAACCAAGGAGTTAAAGAAGAAACATTTATCCAGACCAGTAGGAGGGGCAGAGACAGGCAGTCAGGCAGAGATGATTTGTGGCAAGGTGGTGGCTGGCAGACTGGGTGGCCCCACATTTGTGAGCAGATAAACTGGGAGGAACAACTGAGGAGCAAGACAGACTGCATGACCCAAGATTCCAGTGCAGGGAAATAAAGCCTCAAAACCTCTGACTGAAAAAACCTGTGGGTGTTGTGGTCGCAGGAGAAACTCACAGCCTCACAAAAGAATCCACTGGAGAGACCCACAGGGTCCTAAAACGTACACAAAAACTCCCACCTGGGAATCAGCACCAAAAGGGCCCAATTTCCTTGTGGGTAGCGAGGGAAGTGACTGAAAGCATGCAGAGAGCCAAGCAAGTGGCATTGTTCCCTCTCGCCCCGCCCCCCCAACAGAGTGCCCCAACAGTGAGACATGGGTTGCCCCACCCTGGTGAAAATCTACGGCTCTACCCCTTACTATGTAACAGGTACACCGAGACCAAAAAAAAAAAAAAAAAAAAAAGTCCTAAATGAAAGAACAGATCAAGGCTCCAGAAAAAATATAACTAAGCGATGAAGAAATAGCCAACCTATCAGATGCACAGTTCAAAACATTGGTAATAAGGATGCTCACAGAAATGGTTGAGTATTGTCACAAAATAGAGGAAAAAGTGAAGGCTATGGAAAATGAAATAAAGGAAAATGTACAGGGAACCAACAGTGATGGGAAGGAAACTGGGACTCAAATCAACAGTGTGGACTAGAAGGAGGAAAGAAACATTCGACGAGAACAGAATGAAGAAACAAGAATTCAAAAAAAATGAGGAGAGGCTTAGGATCCCTAGGGTATCTTTAAATGTTCCAACATCCAAATCATAGGGATGCTAGAAGAAGAAGAGGATGAGCAAGAAATTGAAAATTTACTTGAAAAAATAATGAAGGAGAACTTCCCCAACCTGGTGAAAGAGATAGACTTCCAGGAAGTCCAGGAAGCTCAGAGAGTCCCAAACAAGTTGGACCCAAGGTAGAACACACCAAGGCACATCATAATTACATTACCCAAGATTAAAGATAAGGAATCTTAAAAGCAGCAAGAGAAAAGGGGACAGTTACCTACAAAGGAGTTCCCATAAGGCTATCAGCTGATTTCTCAAAAGAAACCCTGCAGGCAAGAAGGGACTGGAAAGAAGTATTCAAAGTCATGAAAGACAAGGACCTACATCCAAGATTACTCTATGCAGCAAAGCTATTTAGAAGGGAAGGGCAGATAAAGTACTTCCCAGATAAAGTCAAGTTAAAGGAGTTCATCATCACCAAGCCTTTATTATATGAAATGTTAAAGGGACTTATGTAAGAAAAATAAGGTGATCAAAAACATGAACAGTAAAATGACAACAAACTCACAACTATCAGCAGCTGAACCTAAAAAAAACAAAAACAAAAGCTAAGCAAACAACTAAAACAGGAACAGAATCACAGAAATGGAGATCACTTGGAGGGTTATCAGCAGGGAAGGGGAGGAGGGAATGAGGGAAAAGCTACAGGGAATAAGTAGCATAAATGGTAGGTACAAGATAGACATCGGGAAGTAAGAATAGTATAGGAAATGTAGAAGCCAAAGAACTTATTTGTATGACCCGTGGATGTGAACTAAGTGTGGGGGAGGGGGAGGGCAATACAGGTGGGAGGGAGTGTGCAGGGTGGAGGGGAATAAGGGGGTGAAAATGGGGCAACTATAATAGCATAATCAATAACATATTTAAAATTAAAAAAGAAAAAAATAAAAGAGAAGTAACAACTGACTCCACAGAAATACATGGGATTGTAAGAGGACACTATGAACAACTATATGCCAACGAATTGGAGAATCTGGGCAATATGGATATATTTCGGGTAAAATGCAATCTTCCAAAACTGAATCAGGAAGAATCAGAATATCTGAATACACTGATTACAACCAATGAAATTGAAGTAGTAATTTAAAAAGAATCCCTCTCAACAAGCAAAAGTCCTGGGTTAGATGGATTCATGGGTGAATTTTACAAAACATTCGAAGAACTAACACCAATCCTTCTCAAACTATTGAAAAACCTTCAAGAGGAGGGAAGGCACCCAAGCTCATTTTATGAGGCCAGCATTATCTACCTCCAAAAACCAGATAAATATACTAAAAGGAAAGAAAATTATAGGCCAATATTCATGATGAATATAGATGCCAAAATCCTCAACAAAATGTTAGCAAATCAGTTCAAGCAATACACTGAAAATATTGTACACCATGACCAAGTGGGATTTATTATGGGGATGCAAGGTTGCTACAATATTCACAAATCAATAAATGTGATACAACACATAACAAAATGAAGGATAAAAACCACATGATCATATCAATAGATTCAGAAAAAGTATATGATAAAATCCAACAATGATTAATGATAAAACCTCTCAGCAAAGTGGGAATAGAGGGAACATACCTCAATAAAGGCCGTATATGACAAAACCACAGCCAACGTCATACTCAATAGGTAAAAAGTACAAGTGTTTCCCTTAAGATCAAGAATAAGATAGGGATGTTTCCGCTACACTTATTCAACATAGTCTGGAAGTACTAGCTACAGCAATCAAACAAGGAGAAGAAATAAAAGGCAGCCATATTGCACAGGAAAAAGTAAAACTGTCATTATTTGCAGATGACATATTACTGTACATAGAATACCCTAAAGACTCCACCAAGAAATTACTAGAACTGATAAATTAATTGAGTAAAGCAGAGGGTACAAAATAAACATCCAGAAATTGGTTGCATTTTTATGCACTAATAATGAACTATTGGAAAGGGAAACTAAGATAACAACAATTGCATTTACAATTACATTAAAAAAAAAAATACCATCCTGGCTGGTGTGGCTCAGTTGGTTGAGCGATTCCCAGTCTGGTGGGTTTGGTCCCTGGTTGGAGCACATTCAAGAGGCAACTTACCCGTGTTTCTCTTTCACATCAATGTTTTTTTCCCTGTCTTTCTCCTTCCCTTTCCCTTTCTCTAAAAATAAAATAAGATACCTAGCAATAAATTTAGCCAAAGATGTAAAAGAGCTGTGCTTAGAAAATTATAAGACACTAGAGTAAGAAATTCAAGAAGATACAAATAATGGAAGCATACACTGTGCTAAAGGATAGGAATAATTAAGTATTAAAATGTCCATACCACTCAAAGCAATCTGTAGATTCAATGCAATTCCTATTGAAATACCAATGGCATATTTCACAGAACTAGAACAAATATTTCAAAAGTTTCTATGGAACTGAAAAAGACCTTGAATAACCACAACACCCTTGAGAGAGAAGAGCAAAGTTGGAGGGATATCAAAGTATACTACAAGGGCATAGTAACCAAAACAGTATGCATGAAACATACATACAGATCAATGGAACAGAATAGGGCCACAACTATCTGCTCAGTTAATATTTGACAAAGGAGGCAAGAACAGACAATGGGGTGAAGACAGTCTATTTAATAAATGGCGTTGGGAAAATTGGACAGATACATGCAAAAAAATGAAACTAGACCACCAACTTACACCATACACAAGATTTAAATCAAATGGATAAAAGACTTAAATTAAGTCACAAAACCATAAATTTCCTAAAAGAAAACAAACAGTAAAATCTCAGACATCTCTCAGAGCAATATTTTTGCCAATATGTCTCTGAGGGCAAGGGAAACACAGGAAAAAATAAACAAAGGAACTACATCAAACTAAAAACCTTTTGCACAGCAAATGAAACCATCAACAAAATGAAAAGAAAACCCAATTAAAAAATGGGCAAAGGACCTGAATAGATACTTTTCCAAAGAGGACATACAGACGGCGAATAGATAAAAGAAAGATGCTTAACATCACTAATCATCAGAGAAATACGAATTAAAACCACAATGAGATATCACCTAACATCAATCAGAATGGCTATCATCAATAAATCAAGAAACAAGAAGAGCTGGCGAGGATGTGGAGAAAGGGAAACCCTTATGCACTTTTGGTGGAAATGCAGATTGGTGCAGCCACTATGGAAAACATTAAGGAAGTTCTTAAAAAAAATAAAAATGGAAATTCCTTATGACCCAGCAATTCTACTTCTGGGAATATATCCAAAGAAACCCAAAACACTAATTCGAAAGAATATATGCACCCCTATATTCATTGCAATATTGTCTATAATAGCCAAGCTAGGGAAGCAACCCATGTGCCTATCACTAGAGGAATGGATTAAAAAAGCTGTGATACATTTGTGAAATAGGATATTACTAGGCCATAAAAAAGAATAAAATGTTACTGTTTGCAACAGCATGGATGGACCTAGAGGGTATTAGGCTAAGTGCAATAAGTCAGTCAAAGACAAAGACTATATGATTTCATTTATATGTGGAATCTAAAGAACAATAAATGAACAAACAAAACAAAAACAGACTCAGCAATACAGAGAACAGACTGATGGTTGCCAGAGGGGGAGTATTTGGCGGGCAGGGTAAAAAGGTGAAGGGAATCAGAAGTACAGATTGGTAGTTATGAAATAATCATGGGGATGTAAAGTACAGTAGAGGGAACATAGTCATTAATATTGTAATAACAATA
Organism: Micronycteris hirsuta; assembly: GCA_004026765.1. NCBI lineage: Eukaryota > Metazoa > Chordata > Mammalia > Chiroptera > Phyllostomidae > Micronycteris > Micronycteris hirsuta. The sequence continues at coordinate 5,063 of PVJI01023114.1, forward strand.
TGTATGGTGCCAGGTGGATCCTGGAAATTTTAGGGGTAACACTTTGTAAAGTATATGATAGTCTAACTGCTATGCTGTATACTTGAAACTAATACTAAATAATATTGAATGTAAACTGTCATTGAAAAAATTTTAACCAAAAATGTAATTGCTTTTCTATCTTAATTAAGCACTTATCACACACTGTGTCTGTAACTTGCAGTTTGAGGTGCAACAGCAAAACTAGCATAAGTTTCTTTTTCCTTCATAATTTCACAGATAGATTATTTCTTACTACACATCTTAGCAACCTCAGCATGATTTTTTTCTTTCCTTATTAAGTTGACAGCTTTCACCTTTTTGCTTAATGGATGCACCTATGACTTTTCTAGCACATGTAAATTGCCAGCATTATTACTCTTGTGTTTGGGGGTCATTATTACGTAAAAGAAGTTACTTGAACACAAGCACTGCGATACCATGACAGTTGATTGGGTAAGTGAGATGGCTACTAAGTGACTCATGGGTCGTGAGCGTATACAGCCTCTGTATGCTGGACAAAGGGATAATTTGTGTCCTGGGCAGGACGGAGCAAGACAACATAAGATTTCATCATGCTACTCAAAACAGCGTGCAATTTAAAATTTATGGATTATTTATTTCTGTAATTTTCCATTTAATATATTCAGACCATGGCAGATAAGAGTTAACTGAAACCAGGGAAGGTGAAACCATGGATAAACTGGAACCATTGTACTACTATTTGACTAGGCACTGGCAAATCACCTCCTTTTGTCCCTCTGCTTACCACCATTATGTCCTAGGAGGTAGAGTCCACTTACCTCAGTTTCTCAGAGAAGAATAATGAATTTAACTCCATAGTCTAGATAAGGCTTTATTCAAAGCAGCAATGAAAGAACAGCCATATTCCCTGGGAGCTGCTTTCCTGTCTCCTGAATCAGTTTAGGGATGGAGAATTGAAGCTCAAAATACTTGCTCTAGGTAAGTCACATTAAAAAAAAATTGTACTATGGCCCTGGCAAGTGTGGCTCAGTAGGTTGGGCATCATCCTGCATACCAAAAGGTCACAGGTTCAATTCCAGGTCAGGGAACATGCCTGGTTTGCAGGTTCAGTCCCTGGTTGGGGTGCCTTCTGAAGGCACCTCGATGTTTCGCTCCCTCTCTTTCTCCCTCCCTTCCCCTCTCTCAAAAAATAAAGTTTTTAAAAAGTTATACTTGTGTTTTAATTTTTTAATTATAAGTGTATACACATGACTAAAAATTTTAAACAATTATTACAAGGTATAAAATAAATTTAAAGATGTCTTCATTTCCTGATTTATCAATTTTCAACAATATTGATTCCTAACTATGAAAGATACAAAATTGAGCACTCAAATCACTTCTCACTTTCTCTCTTCTTCTCTTCCTTTCAGTTGCTGTTTTCTTTTAGTAGTAACCTTTATAACTTAAATTGTATACTTATGTCATTCTTAACCTATACATTTCAGTTTGATAAATTTTAAATTTCACCATATAAAGTGTTGTAGGATTGTTATCTCGAGAGTAAGACGGTTGCATTACCTAGTGCTTTTGAAATACAGCCAATAATTCTTATGGGGTTGAAAGCTATAAGCATTCTTTAATTCATGGAGCATTTAGTATCAAACTAATCAAAAATTAACATTAGGTTTATAGCACTTTTAGACTTTTAGGAAAACAATACATTATAAGCCTTGTTATAAACTCACTCTATGAAATATGAAATCTTATTTGTTTGAAAATGAATAGAAAAATATTTACCCAAGTCTTTATGGCCTTTTTAAATATCTCATTAACAATTCACTTTTATTAGAGGAGACAGAATTATTGTAATTCAGCTAGATTAAGTCCCTCTTTATAAATAAATGGTTCTTATTTTATTTTACAGTAAGAATATCAATAAATTTAATTATGAAGAGTACACAGTCTAGCTTATCCTGTATCAGGGTTTATTTGCTAAGCCCTTGTCACGTGCTCACCATATAAAGTACCAATTAAGATTTTATGAGATAACATCTATTTTAAGACCAAGAAATAAAAACAGAAAGTGATTATCTAAGAAGAGTTCTCCACTCATTTCTTGTTCTTTTATCTGCAGGTGAAAAAAATAATTTTTTTCAGGAGACAGGGGAGAAAAGATTAGCCCAAAAGAAAATGAAAACCCTGAACTTTATACACAGATGTAAATTCAAAATAGATGTACTATGTGCTGTCAATTATTAAACCTTTGTAATAGGTAAAAAAACTGTTTTAAATAAGATTAGATAAAAGGAGAAAAGAAAAAGTTGAAATAATTCATCCTCAGGTTAAATCAGAAACAATATTCTAGAAAGAAATTACTTCTAACTAGTACTTATAGTGAGTTCAAATTCTTATTTTGCTCAGAATTGTATTTAGGAGGAAGGAGAATAATAGTTATATATATCTCAAATTTTACAAATAGTTACTGTCCTAATGCTATATCCTGAAAATTTTCAGATCTCCTGTGGGTCCACATGAAAGCGTGTATTTCAATGTAAGCATCACAATGACACCAACTGTTAGTTTTTTAAACATGAAAGCTGGCCTTTTATCTTGCAAAGATTTTATGTATTAGTGTTAGCTGGAGGCTAAGGCACCCACCTGAACCCTGTGAAGAATGTCGTTAGGCAGTGTGCCAAGGTAAAGGTCACTCTGAGCTGGCATTTTAACAGCTAGGTTTGATCTCGACCAGTTTTTAACCTCTCTGAGACTTAGTTTCCTCATCTGATAATGGGGATGATATTTTCTGCTACACCTACTTTTCTGGAAAAATTTGAGGGCTAGAATGAAATAATGTATCTGAAAATGTACTGTAATCTATAAAACATTATACAAGTACTTATTATTACTTCAGTATATGAAGTCTGTTCAGAAAGTATCCAGCCATGCAATATAAGAAATAGAGACATTTATTGAAGAAGATACTAGATACAATAAACATTGTACATAGGACATTGACACCTCAGTCCCCTTCAAAGTAGGCACCTTGGGACTTCACACAGTTCTCCCAATTGCCATCAGCTGCTCCATCATGTTTTCCTGAATCTAGTGGATGATCTGAAATCTCTTTCCTTTCAAAGGTGATTTTAGTTTTGGGAAAAGCCGAAAGTCGCAGGGCACCAAATCTGGGCTGTAGGGGTGCTGATTTGACAGGATTTGATGTTTTGCCAAAAAAACTTTGCACGAGTCTCGATGCATGAGGGGTCGCATTGTTGTGATGAAGCTGCCAATCATCAGTTGCCTATAGCTGCAGGCTTCTAAATCATCTGAATAGTTTCCACGGAGGAATGTTCAAGCTTAAAGAAAAATATGATGTAGATTCATTGCTCTTCTCCCTCAGTCATTTTGGATATGATGGCCACACAGTACCCATGCTCACTCAATGGGATCTACCACCCCCACTGACTAGTACAGTGAAGTCATCTTTGTTCATACATGCACATTCCAGTCCACTCTCCTTGGCTGCCCAGTTACATTGATGTCATGCAAACTGTTCTCATTATATTAACAATGGTTGTACTTTTTCTGGACAGACCTTGTATATTCATGGAGAACCCGATATAAGAATAACATATTAAGTAATATGAAAACAGAGAAAAAGAAATGGGCCTTGCCCTCAAGAAGAAAGGGGCACCCTGCAACAGCAATAACAAATAGCTTGGAGGAGGGAATGGGGAGAGAAGGAGAAAAAAGAGGAAAAAGATGGAGTGGAAGACCAAGGAGGAGACATTCATCTTTTGCTCAGAGCCATGGTATTTGATAATGTCTTTTGGTTCTAAATACAGGGGCCCACAAAGAGGCCTAGAAAAGTAAAAAGGGTTGTTCCCTAACATCTCAATGTTCTTTCATAGTAATCAAATTTAATATTTGAATAAAAGAGTGAATATATGAGTTGTCTCAGTCAGTCCTCACCAAATCCTAAGGGAAGGTATTATTAATCCTCTTTTTTTCTTTTCTTTTTCTCTTTCTTTCTTTTCTTTTCTTTTTTTCTTTTTCTTTTTTTTTTTTTTTTACAGATTAGGAAATCAAAGCTCAGAAAGTTTAAAATATTGGCTCCAAGTCTCACAGCCAATAAATGACCCACCCACCACCCATAATTTTTTACTCTGGGTCTAGAGCTTTGGATTTCCATTTACTGAAGCAATTGCCTCTAATATCTCTTGGTCTTCTAGAAAAATATTATTCCTACTTTTACCTTAAAATTAACAGTAGTATAATAGCCCAAAGAGAGAACAACACAAGTGTCCATCATTACATGAATGCACAAATTGAGGTATACCCATACAAGGAAATTATTCAGAAAAAAGAAACACCTGCTAATATGCACAGCAACATAGTTGAGTCTCCAAATAATTGTGCAGAATGAAGAAAAGCAAGCAAAAAATATATATTCTTTAGTTCATTTATGTAAAATCCTAGAAAATGCAAACTAATCTATAGTGACAGAAAGTAGATTACCGGTTGCCTGAGGATGTGAGTAGAAGGAGGGAGGGATTACAAAGAGGTACAAGAAACTTTTGGAGTGGATGGAAATGTCATTCTTTTGACTATAATGATGAATCCATATATCAAAACTGATCAAATTGTACATTTTAAATATGAGGAGTCTAGTACATCAATAAATCAATAAAGCTTGGGAGGAGACAATTAAAGAAAAAATTATTATTTTAATTTCCTGTAGAATGGTCTGTGATTCTTTCAAATAGCAATCTATGTTTTCCATAATTCAAGAGAGTTCATTTAATTAGGTCAGTTTCATAATTTCTCGGTTTTGACAGTAAGTGGGCTCAATGACACTGACACCTTTATTTTTAAATCTGGACACTTCACAAAAAGCTGAGGAGAGTGTTATAATTCTTTCTCAGTAAGTGGCCTACATGTCTCAAAGGTCTTTGCAGGATTTCTAAGAGGAATACACTATGCTTGACCCTTGAACAACGCAGGTTAGAATTGGTCAGGACAACGTTCCATCCATGCTGGGAATCTGCGGATGTAGAGGGCCAACTGTAGTTAAGTTTTTGAGAAGTCATACTCAAATTTTTGACTGTGCAGGATCAGCATGCTTAAAACTCCAGCTTGTTCAGGGGTCAACTGTGTTATTGTACACAGCATTTTGTTAGGTTTTTGGAGTTGCAAGAAACAGAGAATTACTGATAGACTATTTTAAAGTAAGAGAATCTATTGTAAAGCTATACCTAGACTAAAATTGGAACTGGATTTCAAACTGGAAAGTCATCAGGATCTGATGCAACTTCAGGAATTAGCTACCCTTGTAGATAGCACGTTCTTTAAAAAAAAAACCTTTATTTATTTATTTTTAGAGAGGGAAAGGGAGGGAAAAAGAGAGGGGGAGAAGAAATATTGATGTATGAGAGATACACCAATCAGTTGCCTCTTGCAAGCGCCCAAATGGGGACCTGGCCTGTAACCCAGACATGTGCCCTGACTGGGACGCAAACCAGTGACCTTTTGGTTCACAGACTGGAGCTCAGTCCACTGAGACACAGCAGCCAGGGCTGTTCTTTTTCTATTATAGTACCTTTTTCAGTCTACATGTCTACTCTATTCTCCTCCCTCTACTCATTGTTTTATTCTTGTTTTAACTTGCTGTGTCTAAAATATCTTTAGTTTGCCCCTCCAGTTCTTCTAACATCCCTGTGGTTTCCCTACACCCTACCCTGCACATCTGTAATTAGTTTCTTTGTAGGTAAACTTTCCTCAACTTATCCTCATTTGCACATGCCACATGTGTCTTGTTAGATCCCTGAGTTACATACTTGTTTATCTGATTTGTTTTATTTTATTTCACAGCTTCTGCTTTGGTTTGCTGTGATCCACTATGACATTCTTTGAATTTGCAAATTCAAGCATCAAAGAGAGAAAAACCTCAGGTAGTTGGATTAATTTATTTTTTCCATGCCAGGCTGTGCAGGAGGTCACAGGCTAGTCCGGGATTGGCAGCTCTTAGGACAGATGCTTGTCCCTGGGGAGGACATGTATGAAAGAGGAAAGGAACATAGTATGATTGCCCTGCATCAGGACTCATGAGTGACATGATTTCTCTTAGAAAGCACTTTGAGTATGGCAGGTACAGTAATTAATGTGGAAAAATTTAAAGATGAATAAAATGTTCTGATTCTTCTTAAACATGCTAATATTAGGTAATGTAGCAATAGCTATCCTCCTAGGGCCTCTTCACATTAAGCTTGCTTGTCTTAACGATTTATGATGACCCCAAGGAATCCAAAACTTGAGGTTTTTTAAAATCATGGTCTTAACAGGATAACATGGGCAGATGAAGTGTCAGAAATACCACAGGCTTTCAAGTCAAATGAGCTCGTTTCTGTTTTGTTTTGCTTATTTGTTTGTTTTGCTTTTAGATTATACATATAAGTGAAATAATACGGTGTTTGTATTTCTCTCTGACTTACTTCACTGAGCATAATACCCTGTAGGTCCATCCTTATTGTCACAAAAGCCAAGTGAGCTTGGATCAAAACCCTAAAGCTGCAACTTACTTGCTTTATTACTCTAAACTTGTATTTATTCATCTGGAAAGTAAGTATAATTATATCTACCTTATAGAGTTGTCATACAGATTAATGAGAACATATCTAAAGCAAAAGATATAGTAGATACTCAGTAAATAGTAATTATGATCTCATATACTTGTTTTAATTAAACATTCACAGCTAAAATTTTAGCTTAATTTAGAAAATTTTTGAAATGAAGTGGAGAAGAATAAAAAAGAGCAACTTACTACTTTTTTTCTCTGTTGTACCCTGCTTAGCTGCAAGTACCTACGATCTAACTATTGTGAGTTCAATCATAACCAAGTTTGGAGTCAGTCCACACCATTACTACTAGCATATTAGAAATGTCATCTTTATCAGCTAATGAGTCTGAAATCAATTTTGTTTTGATAAACATATCTTATATACTTGCTATATACCTTTTCCTGAACTGTCATTATTTTGACCAGTTTGTTGAATTTATATTTAGATTGCTGATTTGCATTATTTTCTCCCTTATGACCAGAGTTGTAACTTGACCCCTAGCCTGTCTATCTGAGGCCCCTGAAATACTTGCTTAGTCTAGTATGTGGCAGTCTCTTCTCCTTGCAGCTGACCCAACCTCTGCATCCCCAGTTGATGGCTAGGGACCTACTTCAAACTGGAAAGACCCTACTAACCCAACTTGTATCCTTATTTGGCTTGAGCCACTTTGGCAAACAGGCTTCATGCCAGGTAACAGCAATTTACTGTAGTCTTTGCCTGAAGTACTGTGTTGAGAAGTATTTTTCTGGGTAAAGTAGGAAAATCCTTTTCTAGGTAAGGTGGTAAAGAGAACCGTTAACTGACAAAGACATCTGGCTAGGAGGTCAGATTGGGGAAGGTGGAAGGGAGAGGTGGTGGCATGTATGCCACACACTTGCCAGCCTTGGCTCAGAGATTCCTGCTGCATGATTCTCTTACAAGATTAGAGTCATTATGCATTATTAATGCCAGCCATTAAACCTGAGTTTTTTTCACATGCTTTTGCACATTGTGATTTTGACTGAGGTTACCCTCAGAGGGGTGACCGTTCCAGCAATCAGGTGACTGTGATTGGTGGTCATTGTTCTTCTCAAGGCAGGATAGCCTACTCTACATAACCTCACCCTTTAGACCTAAGGTGGTGGTAATGCCTTCTCATTATTATAAGCCCTGGGCTACATGGCCATCATTTGTGGTTTTCCTAACTCCACCTACCCCTTTATAAATGATCTCTCCTCAAATTACCTTATTTTAAGTATGCCAACTATTTCCTGTTGGTACCCTGACTGATACAAATACTTACTATGTATCAGGCATTAAGGATACAACACTAAACAAAGAGATAAAAAGTTGTACTTTCGGGAGGTTATGTGCTAGCCAGTTTTAACATGCCTTACAGTCAGGACTGCAGAACTTAGAGGCTTGCCTGTCTGAAATTTATATGCCTGTCTTCTTATTAGTCACAATTAAGGAAATGCACACATATGCCTGCAAGTATCTTTTTGTGTAAGCCTAAAATTAATACTTCAGGACATCCTAAGGGCAAGAACTCTCAGACTTCCTCAAATATCTCGTATATTACCTTTATTTATTCAACAAATATTTATTAAGAGCCTAAGTGCTCAGTATATATAAGCTGCCTATTACTATGTCCTAGATATTATGCTTTAAGATGAGGGGTGGAGGGTGGGCAGGGAAAAAAAGAGTACAAATATGAGTAGAACAGATTTGTGAGAAATAGACTCATAAATAATCACTGAACAATATAAAAAGGCCACAATAGAAGTTTGTGAGAAGTGCTATAAGACTACAGAGAGAATGACCACTCGTTCTGGGGATTGGGAAAGACTTCCTGGAGGTTATGTTTGATCTGAGCTTGGATAGATGAGTAATACTCTTCCAGAAAGAGGAAAAGGACAGGATTTATGAAAAATCCTGAAGGAGTATCAGAAAATGACAAATAGTTTGTTTTGCAATGTAGAGTACTACACTGGGTTGGGAGCAGGAATGAGACTGGAAAAGATCATGCAGGGTCCAGATTACAAAGGGGAGTCGTATATAAAGAGTTTGGGATTTATTTTAGTAAGTAACAGGAAAACTTTCAAAGAATTTCAAACAGACAAGTAAAAAATAATATTTATGTTTTAGAAAGAAAATTTGGGGAGCACTGGATATGGAAAAAGATTAAAAACATGGAGAACAGGGAGTTCCAGCCAAGATGGAGGCATAGGTAGAAACCCTTCGCTTCCTCGCACAACCGAAAGGAGGATAACAACCAATCTAAAATCAATAAACAACTAGAAGTGCCAGAAAATCAAACTGCATGGAACTCTGACAACCAAGGAACTAGACAAACAGTCAACCAGACCAGCCAGACCAGTAAGATAGGAGGACGAAGAGAACCCACGGCGAGGTGGTGGACTGCGGCATAGGCAGGGCTGCCTGAAAGGTAAACCGAGACTCAGAGCTGGCTGTGGACTATGGCAGGGGTTGCCCTGGTGGGAGAAACTCCCAGTCTCACATGAGGAATCGTTGGAAAGTGGGCTAGAGATGAGCAGGCCAACTGCATTTTTCCCTCTCTGGGCCCTCCCCCACAGGCAGCGCCGCAGCTCAGCAAAGAGAGTTGCCCTGCCTGGTGAATACCTGAGGCCCTGCCCCCTTACAACTTAACAGGTGCCCCAAGACAAAGAAATAGGCCCCAAATGAAAGAACAGAGCAAAACTCCAGAAAGAAAGCTAAGTGATGAGGAAAGAGCAAACCTATCTGATGGAGAGTTCAAAGCCCTGGTAATCAAAATGCTCACAGAACTGAATGAGCTTGGTCACGAAATGAAAGAACAAATGAAAGATACCCAAAGTAAAATAAAGTAAAATATTCAGGGAACCAACAGTGACAGGAAAGAAACCAGGACTCAAATCAACGATTTGGAACAAAAGGAAGAAATAATCATCCAACTGGAACACAATGAAGAAATAAGAATTCAAAAAAATATGAAGAGAAGCTTAGGAACCTCTGGGACAACTTGAAATGTTCCAATATCCAAATTATAGGGGTGCCAGGAGAAGAAGAACAACAGCAAGAAATTGAAAACATATTTGAACAAATAAATAAGGAAAACTTCCCCTATCTGGCAAAGGAAATAGGCTTTTAGGAAGTCCAGAAAGCCCAGAGAGTCCCAAAGAAGTTGGACCCAGGGAGGAACACACCAAGACACATCATCATTGAGTTACCCAAGATTAAAGACAAAGAGAGAATTTAGCCCTGGCTGGTGTAGCTCAGTGGATTGAGCGCGGGCTGGGAACCAAGCGGTCCCGGTTCGATTCCCAGTCAGGGCACATGCCTGGGTTGCGGGCCAGGTCCCCCGTGAGGGCCATGTGAGAGGCAACCATACATTGCTGTTTCTCTCCCTCCCTTCCCCTCTCTCTAAAAATAAATAAAAATAAATCTTTAAAAAAAAAAGACAGAATTTAAAAAATTTTTAAAATTACTTTATTGTTGTTCAATTACAGTTGTCTGCACTTTCATCCCTCCCCTCCCCCCCCACCTCATCCAAATCCACTTCCCTCCTTTGCTTCCACCTCCCCCTTGGTTTTGTCTATGTGTCCTTTATAGTAGTTCCTGAAAACCCTTCTCCCCACAGTCCCCTACACCCTCCCCTCTGGCTATTGTTATATAGTTCTTAATTTCAATATCTCTGGTTATATTCTGCTTGCTTTTTTCCTTTGTTGATTATGTTCCAGTTAAAGGTGAGATCATATGGTATTTGTCTCTCACTGCCTGGCTTATTTCGCTTAGCATAATGCTCTCCAGTTCCATCCATGCTGTGGCAAAGGGTATAAGCTCCTTCTTTCTCTCTGCTGCGTAGAATCCCATTGTGTAAATGTATCATAGTTTCTTGATCCACTCATTTGCTGATGGGCACTTGGTTTGCTTCCAGCACTTGGCTATTGTAAATTGTGCTGCTATGAACATTGGGGTACATAGGTTCTTTTGAATTAGTGTTTCAGGGCTCTTAGGGTATAATCCCAGCAGTGGAATTGCTGGGTCCAAAGTCAGTTCCATTTTTAGTTTTCTGAGGAAATTAGAATACTGTTTTCCACAGTGGCTGCACCAGTCTGCACTCCCACTAACAGTGCACTAAGATTCCGTTTTACCACATCCTCTCCAACGCTTATCTGTTGCTTTGTTTATGATGGCCATTCTGACTGATGTGAGGTGGTATCTCATTGTGGTTTTAATTTGTATCTCTCTGATGTCTAGTGATGCTGAGCATCTTTTCATATGTCTCTGGGCCCTCTGTATGTCCTCCTTGGAGAAGTGTCTGTTCAAGTCTTTTGCCCATTTTTTAATTGGGTTTTTTGTCTTCCTGGGGTGGAGTTGTGTGAGTTCTTTATATATTTTGGAGATCAAACCCTTGTTTGAGGTATCATTGCCAAATATGTTTTCCCATATGGTTGGTTCTCTTTTTATTTTAATACTGTTTTCTTTAGCTGTGCGGAAACTTTTTATTTTGATGAGGTCCCATTTGTTTATTCTTTCCTTTATGTCCCTTGCTCTAGGGGACATATCAGTGAAATTACTGCTGTGTGAAATACCTGAGATTTCCCTACTGATGTTTTCCTCTAGGACTTTTATAGTGTCACAACTTATATTCAAAGAGAGAATCTTAAAAGCAGCAAGAGGAAAGGAGAGAGTTACCTGAAAAGGAGTACCCATAAGACTATCAGCTGATTTCTCAAAAGAAACCTTGCAGGCAAGAAGGGGCTGGAAAGAAGTATTCAAAGTAATAAAAGTCAAGGACTTATGTCCAAGATGACTCTATCCAGCAACGCTATCATTTAGAAGGGAAGGGCAGATAAAGTGATTCCCAGATAAGGTCAAGTTAAGGGAGTTCATCCTCACCAAGCCATTATTATATAAAATGTTCAAGGGACTTATCTAAGAAAAAGAAGAAAAAAATATGAACAGTAAAATGACAACAAACTCACAACTATCAACAAATGAACCTAAAAAAAAAAAAAGGAAAACAACAAAAACAAAAACAAAAACCAAGCAAACAACTAGAACAGGAACAGAATCAGAGAAATGGACATCACATGGAGGGTTTTCAGTGGGGAGGGGAAGGGGAGGAATAGGGGGGAAAAGGTACAGGGAAGAAGAAGCTAATTGGTAGGCATAAAATAGATGGGGAGTGGTCAAAATGGTATGGGAAACAGAATTCACAGAACTTACATGTACAACCCATGGACATGAACTGAGTAGGGGGGGATGCTGGAGGGTTGGGGGATGCAAGGTGGAGGGGGATAAAGGGGAAAAATTGGGAAAACTGTAATAGCATAATCAATAAAATATACTTTAAAAAATAAAAAAAGCCCGGCTGGTGTAGCTCAGTGGATTGAGCGCGGGCTGGGAACCAGAGGGTCCCAGTTCGATTCCCAGTCGGGGCACATGCCTAGGTTGCGGGCCAGGTCCCCAGTGAGGGCCATGTGAGAGGCAACCATACATTGCTCTTTCTCTCTCCCTTCTCCTCTCTCTGAAAATAAATAAATCAATAAATCTTTAAAAAAATAAAAAATAAAAAAAGAACACGGAGAACACATAGACTTTTATTGCAACAAAGTAGGAGAGAAATGATGAGGGCCTGAACTAAAACAATGGTAACAGGAATGGAGAGATGAGGAGTGAATTTATTAAATATGGATGAAGCTGGAAAAGGAGGAGACCAAGATGATGCAAAATAGATGGAAGACTAGTCATTAATTTGTTAAGACAGAAAGAAAAATAGAAATCTGTCTGGTCAAATGGAGAAGCCAACAAGAAGATGGATTGTGTTCAAGACCTGAAAAACTTTAGTAATGGAGGTACCAGATATATCAGAAGTTGAGGCATGATCTGAAGACAGGTACGTGGTAGGTTGGTAGTCCGATATACAAATTGTTAGAACCACAGATCTCCTCTAAGCTCCCTGAAAGAGACAGTGAGTATCCCTTTTCCTCTCTAGCAATATCTTCTTGAACTGAACTAGAAAGGCCTTGAGGTCAGAGATATTATGCAAAGTAGAGGGCAGGGGTGAGCCATAAAACTTAAAAAGAGAATTAAGTGAGTTTCCTGAATCCTGAGATCATCTTTTCCTCTTCTTGTCCCCTTCCCCACACTCAACTTCTGGAATGTTATCACCCAGTCTTATAGTGCCCCAAAAGAAGCCTATGATCAACCTCTCCCTTTATATGAATATCCACCAGGCAACAAGCCTAATTCACAAACAATGAATTTGCAATCAGGTCTTTCAGTCCCTCACTCAAATATGAATGGGCAGTCAAGAAGCACCAGAGAAGTGAAGAAACTGTCAATAAGAAGGACAGAGACAGATTCAGGAAAAAGGGAGCTGGAGAAAACAGAGTACAGGGAACTGAAGAAAATATTTTTCAAAATTAATATCCTCAAATAAAAGAAGGTATTTAATACAAGAAACAGGAACAGCTTGCTTTTAAAAATATTTAAAGAGCAATAAATAACTTTGCTAAATTAAACCTATAATAAAACCATAGACTTAAAGGAATTTCCTAGAAGGCAACAAAAGTCAGAGATGAACAAAAGAGAAGAATGATAAGAAAATGAAAAGATCCTAGCCATCTCCTCTGGCTTCATCACCAACTCTAGACTGAGCTGCTGGCGGGTGCAGGGCGGGCAGACAGCATACTGAGCCTCCTCATCTGGATCCTCACTCTCTCTGATACTTTCTCCCAAGAGACTCCTTGACTGTTGTATCAAGAATAGACTTTGTGAGGGACTTCTGGCCAAGATGGAGGCATAGGTAGACACACTATGCCTCCTTGCACAACCAAAAGGACAACAGCAAATTTAAAAACAAAAAACAACCAGAACTGACAGAAAATCGAACTGTATGGAAGTCAACAACCAAGAAGTTAAAGAAGAAACATTCATCCAGACCTGTAGGAGGGGTGGAGATGGGCAGCCAGACAGAGAGGACTCATGGTAAGGCGGCAGCTGGAGGACTAGGCAGTTCCACATTCACATGCAGATGAATCAGGAGGAACAACTGGGGAACAAGACAGACCACACAACCCAGAGTTCCAGCATTGGGAAATAAAGCCTCAAACCTCTGACTAAAAACACCTGTGGGGGCTGACGTGGCAGCAGGAGAAACTCCCAGCCTCACAGGAGAGTTCATTGGAGAGACTCACAGGTCCTAGAACATTCACAAAACCACCCAACTGGGAATCAGCACAGAAGGGCCCTATTTGCTTGTGGGTAGTGGGGGAACTGACTGAAAACCGGCAGAGAGCAGAGTAAGCAGCAGGGTTCCCTCTCGGACCCTCCCCCACATACAGCGTCACAACCCAGCGACATGGGTTACCCTGCCCTGGTGAACACCTAAGGCTCTGCCCCTTATACGTAACAAGTGCACCAAGACAAAAAAAAAAAAAAAATAGCCCAAATGAAGGAACAGATCGAAGCTCCAGAAAAAATACAACTAAGCCACGAAGAGATAGCCAGCCTATCAGATGCACAGTTCAAAACACTGGTAATCAGGATCCTCACAGAATTGGTTGAATATGGTCCTAAATTAGATGAAAAAATGAAGACTATGCTAAGTGAAGTAAAGGAAAATGTACAGGGAACCAATAGTGATGGGAAGGAAACTGGGACTCAAATCAACAGTGTGGACCAGAAGGAAGAAAGAAATATTCGAGGAGAATAGAATGAAGAATCAAGAATTCAAAAAAATGAGGAGAGGCTTAGGATCCCTAGGGCATCTTTAAATGTTACAACATCCAAATCATAGGGGTGCCAGAGGAGAAGAGGACGAGCAAGAAATTGAAAACTTATTTGAAGAAATAATGAAGAACTTCCCCAGTCTGGCAAAGGAAATAGACTTCCAGGAAGTCCAGGAAGCTCAGAGAGTCCCAAAGAAGTTGGACCCAAGAGAGAACACACCAAGGTAGAACACACCAAGGTACATCATAATTACCTTAGGACACACCAAGATACATCATAATTACCTTAGCCAAGATTAGAACACACCAAGGTACATCATAATTACCTTAGCCAAGACTAGGTAGAACACACCAAGGTACATCATAATTACCTTAGCCAAGATTAAAGAGAAGGAGAGAATCTTAAAAGCAGCAAGAGAAAAGGAGACAGTTACCTACAAAGGAGTTCCCATAAGACTACCAGCTGATTTCTCAAAAGAAACCTTGCAGGTAAGAAGGGGCTGGACAGAAGTATTCAAAGTCATGAAAGGCAAGGACCTACATCCAAGATTACTCTATCCAGCAAAGCTATCATTTAGAATGGAAGGGTAGATAAAGTGCCTCTCAGATAAGGTCAAGTTCAAGGAGTTCGTCATCACCAAGCGCTTATTATATGAAATGTTAAAGGAACTTATCTAAGAAAAAGAAGATAAAAAATATGAACATTAAAATGACAACAAACTCACAGTTATTAACAACTGAACGGGGGAAAAAACACTAAGCAAATGACTACAATAGGAACAGAATCACAGAAATAGAAATCACATGGAGGGTTATCAGGAGGGGAGTGGGTGGGAAAAGAGGGGGAAAAAGTACAGAAAATAAGTAGCATAAATGGTAGGTAGAAGATAGGGGGAGGTTAAGAATAGTATAGGAAATGTAGAAGCCAAAGAACTTATATATATGACCCATGGACATGAACTAAAGGAGGGGAATGGGGGGGAGGGGGTTCGCAGGGTGGAGGGGAATAAAGAGGGGGAAATGGAACAACTGTAATAGCGTAATCAATAAAATACATTTAAAAAATAAAAATGAAAAAAGAAAGAAAATTAAATGATCAGCCCAGAAAGTCTAACATATGACTATGAGAGAACTGAAAAAAAAAGAAAAACACGAAAAAACAAAACCGAAGTGGAAAAAAATTACAAAATAAATAAAGCAAAATATCAAAACTATCTATCAGGTGTAACAGAATAATGACATGTCAGACTACAGGAACTAAAAAAAAATTATCTCCTATATACTCTCTCTTAGAAGCCTATTAGAGGATAGCCAAATGCAAAGAAAACTGAAAGGAGGAGGAAGAGGAGAAGGAAAACGAGAAGAACAGAGATCCAGGGAACGAAAATGCAATCTGGAAGGAAGGTGAAGAGTATCTCAAGAAAAATTGAGAATATCATCCTTAGTATGGCATCAGGCCTAGATGCAGCGCCAAATCCAAATTGGAGCAGGGCAGATGACTGTAGGAGAAATGCCTCCAGGAGAGGGAAAAAAACAGATACAGTGACCCTGCTAGAAGGATGAAAATGGCACTTTACCCCTATGGTCTTTCTCCCAAAAACATACACCCCAGCCTAACCATGAGAATATCAGACAAATCCCAATTGAGAGACATTCTACAAAATACTTGACCAGTACTCCTCAAATATGTCAAGGTCATCAAGAACAGAGTAAGTCTGGGGGGAGGTACAGGAGGGTATGAGGGAATAAATGGTGATGGACAGAGACTTAACTTGGGGTGGTGAACACACAATACAGTGTACAGATGATGTTTTGTTGAATTGTGAACCCGAATCCTGTATAATTGTGTTAGCCAGTGTCACCCCAATAAATTCAATAAAAGGGAAAAAAAACAGAGTAAGTCTGAAAAACTGTCAGATGTAGTTAGGTCCAAGAGAAACATGACTGCAAAATGTAATATGGTATCCTGGAACAGAAAAAAGAAAGTAGATAAAAACTAAGAAAATCTGAATACACTATGAACTTTAGTTAATAAAAATAATGTGTCAATATTGACTCATTAATTTTAACAAGTGTACCATAGTGATGTAAGATGTTAATAATAGGAGAAACTGGATATGGGGTATATGAGAACCCTCTGTGCTATCTTTTTTTTTTTTTTAAGATTTTATCTATTTATTTTTAGACAGAAGAGAAGGGAGGGAGAAAGAAAGGGAGAGAAACAGCAATGCACAGTTGCCTCTCACATGGCCCCCACTGAGAACCCGGCCCACAACCTAGGCATGCGCCCCGACGGGGAATCGAACCGGGACCCCCGGGTTCCCAACCCACGCCCAATCCACTGAGCCACACCAGCCAGGGCTCTCTGTGCTATCTTTACAATTCTTCTGTAAATCTAAAATTGTTATAAATGTGTTTTTTTAAAGGGCTAACTGGGAGAAGTAAGAAGCAATCATTAACTCCAGGAAAGCCAAGAAATTACACAAGAAAGAGCTCAGCAATGAATAATACTTACACAGTCCTCATAATGTAAACTATTGACTTATTAAAACATCATGATATAATTAAGAGTTTAGAAATAGAAGTAAATGTGTGGATGTGGGTATAAGATTTCCAAATCCTTATCTTCTGTAGTAAATGTCTGAGATGGAAAATTCAAGAAATAACAACATAAAGATATAAATCAGGAACATGGTTGGAGGTTAAGGGGCAGTAGAAATTGTTTTTAAAGTAGAAACTAGCCTCTGCATAGCTAGTTGCAGGGAAAGTGTTGGGAAAACAGAGGCAGTGCTCCACCATTTTTTTTTTTCATTACAATCATTGTAGCGTTATTGGTTTTTAAATCTATGTAATGTATCATATTAATCTTTTTAAATATGTTTTTTCATCACCATCTATTCCCCCATACCCTCTTCCACCTCCACCCACACCCCTTACCCCACAATCACCACACTGTTGTTTGTGTTCATGAGTTCTTTCTCTTTTTTCTTTTTTGCTCAGTCTTTCCACCACCTGTCAGTGTATTAATGTGATAAAACAATAAGATTTTTAAAAAGAATGAAAAAATATTTAGACTGAAATGCAGAGACAATGATATTTCCTTAGTAGTCCAATAGTTAAACCTATTGTAGTTAATAAAAAGGAAAAAATGAGATGTCCCTCCAAACAGTGGACATTAAATTGCCCTCTGAGAGACCACACAAATAACATAGTTATGGGTTAGAGCAGAGATACGTATCTAAAAAATACAGACTACTTAGTATGCTGACTAAATGTATTAATATGGTTAAAGAAAGGGTCGGTCAGAACACGGATCGGTCAGCTGCAGGCATCCAGAAAACAGAGGCACTCAGAGACAGACAATGGCAGGCCCTGTCTAGAGCCCGGCCAAGTGAAAAGGTGCCCTGTCGCAAGTGCTCTGTGCTGGAGATGATGCATAAACATGCAAAATATTTAACACACTTTTTTCTCTGTCTCTATGCTTACCATCAACCTGTACATAACTATAACTTGCCTTCCTATGTAAAATTCCTAAAGGAAGAGAAAGGACACAAGCCTAAAGACACAAGGGTTAATCCTCTCGGCAATCATACTTTTCATTGTAAAATAAACAATCTAGCATTCTTATTTTACATATTAGTCCTTATGAACTAGTCAGTCAGTCAGTCAGCGCTCTGAGAGTCTTGGCACCATTTTGTAGTTGATTTATCGGGTCTCCGAGACTTCAAGACTGAAGGCCACATCTAGCCTGTGAATTCACCCAGGTAGTGCGGCGTGTAGGCGTCAGTCCGCTAGTTTTGCCTTGGCAGTACACTGTCCTCCCTGTGTATCGCCTCTCCTTTGAAATTCCTCAACTGTGTAGGAAGAAATATTTTAATAATGTGACACAAGACACTTTTTTTTTTTGTAAATAAATGTTCCTTGTTAGTCTTTTATTTTTACGGTTCTGGTATTAGATCAGGCAGATGATAAAAGACAAAAAATCTGTTTGCTTTTCATGAATGAACTATTCTGACATCTGTTGAGAATAATTTCCTACTTATATCCACATATAAGGTTGAGAGTTCAAACTCTACAACTACTGTCAATGATGTTAAGGACAACTCATTCTCCCCTATGTCTGGGCAGGACAACACCCTAGTTGCAATTTCTCCTGAAGCTTACTACCGTAAAGCGAGGTGGGTTCACGACAGGAGGGCATCAAGTTTACTGTTACCTTCTTCCATGCTTTGTGGTCCAGGCCATGCCATTAGAAGGGTAATACGTCTATGCATCAACAGCATTAGCAAAACGTGGAAGCTTTTTAGAAATGCAGAATCTGAAGTTCCGCTCAGTCTTACTGAATTATAATTTGCGTTATAAGATTTCTAGGTGATTTCAATACACTGTGAAGTTTGAGAAGCACTGATCCAGGGCAAGTTTTACAAGCTGCGGTTTCAGCCCATTAGTGGGTCATGAAATCAATCTAGAGGTTCTGCCACCAGCATTTTGCTCATCAGAAATGCAAATTTTCCCATACCACCTCAGACCTACAGAGTCAGAATCTCAGAGGTGAGGACTAGTAATCTTCTTGAACAAGCTCTCCAGGTGGTTCTTATGCACCCGAAGTGTGAGAAGCGCTGCACTAGATCACTTTCAGATTCAAGTAAGCTGCTAGAGGACCCAGCAGCAATATCAGCTTTGGGGATGTGAACCCGGATTTTCTGACACCATGGCCAACACA
>PVJI01023115.1:7739-24219 GCA_004026765.1 Micronycteris hirsuta
CAGGACCAGGTTAAAGCAATATTCAGAGATCAGCAAGCCAGAATTTTTTAAGATACACCTTTGCCAAATTCCTATTAGAGAATTCCCATCCCACAGACATGATCCACACTTGCTCACACAGGAATCACACGGAGCTGTGCTCAAAACGTGTAAATTCTCAGGACTGCGTGTTTACACACATGTGGAAATCACTGCCACAATATGGTATTTGTCCCTCACCACCTGGCCTACTTCACTTGGCATAATGCTCTCCAGTTCCATCCATGCTGTTGCAAAGGGTATGAGCTCCTTCTTCCTCTCTGCTGCGTAGAATTCCATTGTGTAAATGTACCATAGTTTCTTGATCCACTCATTTGTAGATGGGCATTTAGGTTGTTTCCAGCACTTGGCTATCGTGAATTGTGCTGCTATGAACATTGGAGTGCATAGGTTTTTTTGAATTAATGTTTCAAGGCTCTTAGGGTATAATCGCAGTAGTGGAATTGCTGGGCCGAAAGGCAGTTCCATTTTTAGTTTTCTGAGGAAATTCCATACTGTTTTCCACAGTGGCTGCACTAGTCTGCATTCCCACCAACAGTGCAGTAGGGTTCCCTTTTCTCCACATTCTCTCCAACAGTTATCTGTTGCTTTGTTGATGATGGCCATTCTGACTGGTGTGAGGTGGTATCTCATTGTGGTTTTACTTTGCATCTCTCTGATGGCTAATGATGTTGAGCATCTTTTCATATGTCTCTGGGCCCTCTATATGTCCTCTTTCGAGAAGTGTCTGTTCATGTCTTTTGCCCATTTTTTAATTGGTTTTTTTGTCTTCCTGGAGTGGAGTCGTATGAGTTCTTTATATATTTTGGAGATCAAATCCTTGTCCGAGGTATCATTGGCAAATATGTTTTCCCATACTGTTAGTTCTCTTTTTATTTTAATACTATTTTCTTTAGCCCCACAGAAGCTCTTTATTTTGATAAGGTCCCATTTGTTTATTCTTTCTTTTATGTCCCTTGCTCTAGGGGACATATCATTGACGATGTTGCTGTGTGGGATGTCAGAGATTTTCCTACTGATGTTGTCCTCTAGGACTTTTATGGTGTACCGACTTATATTTAAGTCTTTTATCCACCTTGAATTTATTTTTGTGTATGGTGCTCGAGTTTCATTTTTTTGCATGTAGCCGTCCAGATTTCCCAACACTATTTGTTGAATAGGCTATTTTTACTCCATTTTATGTTTCTGCCCCCTTTGTTGCAGATAAATTGCGTGTAGAGACTTGGGTTTATTTCTGGCCTCTCTATTCTGTTCCATTGGTCTATCTGTCTGTGTTTATCCCAGTACCAAGCTGTATTGATTCCAGTGGCCCTGAAATACAGTTTGATATCAGGAATTGTGATCCCTCCTGCTTTGCTCTTCTTTCTCAAAATTGCAGCTGATATTCGGGGTCGTTTATGGTTCCATTAAATTTTTGAAGTGTTTGTTCTATATCCGTGAAATATGCCATTGGTACTTTGATAGGGATTGCATTGAATCTATAAATTGCTTCGGGGAGTATGGACATTTTGATGATGTTGACTTTTCCAATCCATGAGCATGGTATATGTTTCCATTTCTTTGTGTCTTCCATGATTTCTTTCTTCAGTGTTGTTTAGTTTTCTGAGTACAGGTCTTTTACCTCCTTGGTTAGGTTTATTCCTAGGTATTTTATTTATTTTTTGTTGCTATATCAAATGGGATTGTTTTCCTGAGTTCTGCTTCTGCCGTTTCACTGTTGGTATACAAAAATGCTTTTGATTTCTGAATATTGACTTTGTATCCCGCTGCTTTGCCAAATTCATTTATTAGGTCGAGTAGTTTTTTTTGGTGGAGTCTATAGGATTTTCTTAGTACACTATCATGTCGTCTGTAAACAACGACAGTTTTGTTTCCTCCTTTCCAATTTGGAAGCCTTTTATTTCCTTTTCTTGTCTGATTGCTGTAGTTAGAACTTCCAGCACTATGTTGAATAGAAGTGGTGATAGTGAATAACCTTATTCCTGATCTTAGTGGGAAAGATTTTAATTTTTGCCCATTGAGTATAATGTTGGCTGTAGGTTTCTCATATATGGCCTTTATTATGTTGATGAATGCTTCCTCTATTCCCACTTTGCTAAGTGCTTTTATCATAAATGGATGCTTTACCTTATTGAATGCTTTTTCTGCATCTATTGATATGATCATGTGATTTTTGTCTTTGCTTTTGTTTATGTGATGTATTACGTTTATTGTTTTGCGAATGTTGTACCATCCTTGCATCCCTGGGATGAATCCCACTTGGTCATGGTGTATGATCTTTTTGGTGTAATGCTGGATGCAGTTTGCTAATATTTTGTTGAGGATTTCAGCGTCAATGTTCATCAGCGATATTGGCCTGAAGTTTTCTTTCTTTGTTGTGTCTTTTTCTGGTTTTGGGATTAGGATGATGCTGGCCTCATAAAAAGAGTTTGGGAGTCTTCCATCATTTTGGATTTTTTGGAATAGTCTGTGAAGGATAAGCGTTAGTTCTTCCTTGAATGCTTTGTAGAATTCTCCTGTGAAACCATCAGGTCCAGGGCTTTTGTGTGTCGGGAGTTTTTTGATTACTGCTTCAATTTCATCTGCTGTTATTGGTCGGTTCAGACTTTCTGATTCTTTTTGTTGAGTTTTGGAAGATCATATTTTTCTAAAAATTTGTCCATTTCACCTAGGTTTTCATATTTCTTGGCATACAGTTCTTCATAGTAGTGTCTTACAATCCTTTGTATTTTTGTGGCGTCAGTTGTAATATGTCCTCTTTCATTTCTGATTGAGTTTATTTGGGTCCTCTCTCTTTTTTTCTTGATGAGCCTGCTTAAAAGCTTGTCAATTTTGTTTATCTTTTCAAAGAACCAGCTCCTGGAGTCATTGATCCTTAAAATTGTGCTTGTAGTCTCTATGTCATTTAATTCTGCTCTGAACTTAGTTATTTCCTTCCTTCTACTTGCTTTAGGTTGTCTTTGTTGTTCTTCCTCGAGTTCTTGTAGGCGTAGGGTTAGGTTGTTTGTTTGAAATGTTTCTATTTTTTTAGGTAGGCCTGTATCGCCATGAACTTCCCTCTGAGGACTGCCTTCGCTGTGTCCCATAAATTTTGGGTTGTTGTAAGTTCATTTTCATTTGTTTCGAGGAATATTTGATTTCTTCCCTAATCTTGTCTTGACCCATTCATTGTTTAATAGCATGCTATTCAATCTCCATGATTTTGAGTGTTTTGGGGTGTTTTCCTTGGGGTTGTTTTCTAATTTCAGTCCTGCATGATCGGAGAAAATACTTGATATGATTTCAATTTTCTTGAATTTGTTGAGGCTTGTTTTGTGTCCAATCATATGATCTGTCTTTGAAAATGTTCCATGTGCATTTGAAAAGATTGTGTATTTAGCTTCTTTGGGGTGAAAGGCTCTATATATATTAGTTAAGTCCATTTCTTCTAGGGCATTGTTCAATGCCACAATATTTTTGTTGATATTTTGTTTGGAGGATCTGTCCATTTTTGACAGTGGGTTGTTGAAGTCCCCTACTATAATTGTGTTGCTATCAATATCTTTTTTGAAGTCCTCTAAGATTTTCTTTATGTATTTGGGTGCTCCTGTGTTGGGTGCATATATATTTACAATGTTTATGTCTTCTTGGTGGATCTTCCCTTGAATAATATGAAGTGTCCTTCTGGGTCTCTCTCTATGGCCCTTTTTTTGAAGTCTATTTTGTCTGATATGAGTATTGCTTCCTCGGTTCTTTTTTCCTGTCTGTTTGCTTGGAAAACTTGTTTCCAGCCCTTCACTTTCAGTCTGTGTAGGTCTTTTGTCCTGACGTGGGTCTCTTGTAGGCAGCATATGTGTGGGTTGTGCTTTCTTATCCATTCCACTATTCTATGTCTCTTGATTGGAGCATTTAATCCATTTACATTTAAGATTATTATTGGTAGGTACTTATTCATTGCCATTTTTTTTATATCTGTGTTCCCCTCTCTCTCTCTTTTTCCTTCCTTTCCTTAAAGCAGTCCCTTTAGCATCTCTTGCAGAGCTGGTTTGGTGGAGGTGTATTCTTTTAGACTTGTTTTGTCTGGGAAACTCCTTATTTGGCCTTCTGTCCTGATTGAGAGCCTTGCTGGGTACAGTAGCCTTGGTTGCAGGCCTCTGGTTCTCATTACTTGGAATATTTCTTGCCATTCTCTTTTGGCTTGGAGCGTTTCTACTGAGAAGTCAGCTGCTAACGTCATTGGGGCTCCATTGTATGTTACTTCCTGTTTCTGCCTCGCTGCGTTTAAGATTCTCTGTCTTGGAATTTTGCCATTTTGATTATGATGTGTCTTGAAGTGGCCTGTTTGGATTCCCTTTGATTGGGATTCTCTGTATTTCCTGGATTTGTGTGACTTTTTCTCTCATCAGATTCGGGAAGTTTTCCATCATTACTTTTTCAACATGGTTTTCTATCTCTTGCTCTTCTTCTCCTCCTCTGGTATCCCTATTATATGAATATTATTACGTTTCATGTTGTCCTGCATTTCCCTTAATACCTCTTAATTCTTTCTGAGTCTCTTTTCCTGTTCTTGCTCTTTTTGGGTGTTTTTTTCTACCTTGTCCTCCAGCTCCCTAATCCAATCCTCTGCTTCATCAAGCCTGCTTTTGATTCCTTCTATTGTGTTATTCAGTTCAGATATTATATTCTTCATTTCCTCTTGGCCCTTGTGGATAGTTTCTATTTTCTTTTTCATGTTGATATAGTTTGCAGTGAGTTCATTGTAGTTTCCCTGTTGTTTCTGGTAATTCTCTGTGAGCTCATGAAGCTTCTTGAGCTTCTTGATAACCAATGCTTTGAACTCAATATCTGATAGTTGGCTTGCTTCTGTTTCATTTTTCATTCTTTCTGGGGTTTCCTCCTTTCCTATAATTTGGTGATTTTTCTTTGTCTTCCCATTGTTTGTGAGACTCTTCTTGCTAGCCTCTGTTTCTTAAGTTGATTTGTTCCGACTCCCTGGTTTTATGGTATGAGCTTCTATAGTAGAATACCTGAGAGATTCAGTTGTGTAGTCTCCTTAGTCTCCTTAGCTCGCTGATTGTACACTGTCGTTCATGTTGGCTCTCTGTATGTCTTTGGGTTTTGGTTGTTATTGGGTCTTTCTTTGGTGGTTCCTTTCCTCCAGCTAGTTAACTGTGGGTCACCCCGTCCACCGTGCCTTGTAATCTGTTGTGCAGGTGTGGACAGGTTGTGTTGAAGCTGATTCTTCTGTGTGAACAAGGTTTTGAGACTTCTCTTACTCTTACTCAGTTGTTTGTTGTGGGTACTTTCTCCACCAATTGGTGTATTATCCTTTTGGTCCTGGATTGAGTTTAGTGTGAGTTCCACTTCCTCCTTCACCTTCTTCCATTGTTTTGTGTTGGTGGTTCCTTTGTTGGTGGATTTCCTCTTTCAGCAGGGGTACTGGTGTTCACTGCTCCCACCTTGCAAGTTCTCTGGAGTAGCGAAGTTAGTTTTGTGTCACTGTCTCTGTTTTTTGGGCTGACCCTTGTCTGGGTCTAACTCTGGTTTCTTCACAACTCCAGGTTTTAATGTCTCACTGTCTGATCGTTCAATTTCCCCTGTAATCTTTGTCACCAATCTCATATATGCTGGAATACTGTTGGGTGTTCGCTCTGTTCCTCAGAAAATTGGCTAGGTGTTTCACCAGTGGGCAGGAGGAAGTGAACTGTGCTCCCCCATTATCTCGCCGCCATTTTTTTCTCTCTGGGTTTTCTATGTATGATAGTTCATGTTGTCTACAACTAATGACAGTTTATTTCCTCCTTTCTGATTTGGATGCCTTTTATTCTTTCTTCTTGTCCAATTGCTGTGGCTAGAAATTTCAGTACCATGTTGAAAACAGTGGTGAAAGTGTACCCCCTTTTCTTCTTCCTGATCTTAATGTAAATGCTTTCATTTTTTTCCCATTGAGTATGATGTTGGCAGTAGGTTTTTTATGTATGGCCTTTTTTATGTTGAGGTGTGTTCCCTCTATTCCCACTTTGTTGAGTGTTTTTATCATAAATGGGTGCTACACTTTATCAAATGTTTTTTCAGCATCTATTGATATGATCATTTGATTTTCATCCTTCATTTTGTTTATGGGGTGTATTATGTGTATTGATTTTCAAATATTGTCCCTTCCTTGCATCCTGGAATAACTCACTTGATTATGGTGTATGATCTTTTTAAGGTATTGCTGGATCTAATTTGCCAATATTTTGTTGAAGATTTTAGCATCTATGTTAATCAGAAATATTGGCCTATAATTTTCTTTCCTTGATGTGTCTTTACCTGGTTTGGGAATTAGGCTTAATATTGGCCTATCAAAAGAGTCTGGGAATCTTTCCTCTTTTTGAATTTTTTGGAACATTTTGAGAAGGAAAGGTATTAGTTCTTCTTTGAATGATTGGTAAAATTCACCTGTGATGCCATCTTGTCCAGGGCTTTTGTGTGTCAGGAGTTTTTTGATGGCTGATTCAATTTTGCTGGTTCTTATCAGTCTATTCAGGTTTCCCTCTTCTTCTTGATTCAGTTTTGGAAGATTGTATGTTTCTAGAAATTTATCCATTTCTCCCAGGTTGTCCAATTTCTTGGCATATAATTAATTGTTCATAGTAATTTCTTACAATCCTTTGTATATCTGTGGTATCAATTGTTAATTCTCTTTCATTTCTGATTTTATATATTTGGGTCATCTCTCTTTTTTTTTGAAGAGTCTGGTTAAAG
This sequence comes from Micronycteris hirsuta, assembly GCA_004026765.1. Taxonomy (NCBI): domain Eukaryota; kingdom Metazoa; phylum Chordata; class Mammalia; order Chiroptera; family Phyllostomidae; genus Micronycteris; species Micronycteris hirsuta. The sequence continues at coordinate 14,505 of PVJI01023115.1, forward strand.
GTTTGTCTATTTTGTTTATCTTTCCAAAGAACCAACTCCTAGATTCATTGATCCCTTATATTGTTTTTCTTCATCTCCATGCCATTTTACTCTGCTCTGATCTTGATTATTTCCTCCCTTCTACTCTTTCTGGCCTTTGTTTGTTGTTGTTCCTCCAGTTCTTGTAGGTGTAGGATTAGGTTGTTTATTTGAAACATTTCTTTTTTAGGTAGGCCTGTATTGCTATGAACTTCCCTCTCAGGACTGCCTTTGCTGTGTCACATAGGTTTTGGGTTGTTGTGTGTTCATTTTCATTTGTTCACAGAAACTTTTGATTTCTTACTTTATCTCATTGTTAACCCATTCATTGTTTAATAACGTGTTATTTAGTCTCCATGAATTTGAACATTTTTGAGTTTTTTCCTTGAGGTTGGTTTCTAGTTTCAAGCTATTGTGATCCTAGAAGATGTTTGATATGATTTCAATTTTCTTGATTTTTTCAAAGTTTTGTTTTGTGTCTGTGTTTGAAAATGATCCATGTGCATTTGAAAGGAATGTATATTTTGCTTCTTCGGGATGAAATGTTTTGTAAATATTAATTAGATCCATTTGATCTAGAGTGTCATTCAATGCCACAATATCCTTTTTGATTTTTTTGTTTGGAGGAGCTATTCATTGTTGACAAAGGAGTGTTAAAATTCCCTACAATGAATGCATTGCTGTTAGTCCTTTTATTAAAGTCTTCCAGGATTTTCTTTATATATTTTGGTGCTCATACATTGGATACATAAATGTTCCCAAGGGTTATGTCTTCCTGTTGGACTACTCCATTAAGTATTATATAGGGACCTTCTTTGTCACTTGCTATGACCTTCATTTTGATGTCTATTTTGTCTGAATTAAGTGTATCCCCTTCTCTTTTATCATGTCCATTTTTATGGAACGGTTTTCTCCATCCCTTCACTTTCAGCCTGTGTGAATCTTTGTTCTGAGGTGGATCCTTTATAGACAGCATATATGTGGGTCATGTTTTCTTGTCTATTCAGCTACCCTATGTCTTTTGACTGGAACATTTAATTTATTTACATTTAAAGTTATTATTGATAGGTGTTTGTCCATTGCCAGTTTTACCCTTTGTGCTTATGTTCCCCCAGCCCCCTCTTTTTCTTCATCTTCTTAAAGCAGTCCCTTTAGCATCTCTTGCAATACTGGTTTGGTGGAGATGTACTCTTTAGGCCCATTTTTTTTTTTTTTGGTCTGGAAATCTCTGTATTTCTTCTTCCATTTTGAATGTGAGCCTTGCTGGGTAGAGTAGTCTTGGTTGCAGGTCCTTGCTTTTCATCACTTGGATTATTTTGTGCCAGTCCTTTCTGGCTTTTAGTGTTTCTGTTTTCAAATCAGTCATATTTGACATAGGCATAGTCATAGTCATATCAGAGCTCCCTTGTGTGTTAGTAGCTGTTTCCCCCTTGCTGCCTTTAAGATTCTCCCTTTGTCTTTCAATTTTGCATTTTTACTGTGATGTGACATGGAGTGGGCCTCTTTATGTTCATCTTGAATGTGATCCTCTATGCTTCCTGAACTTGTGTGACAATTTACCTCACCAAGTTATAGAAGTTTTCTGTCATTATTTTTTCAAACAGATTTTTAAAAAGATTTTATTTATTTATTTTTAGAGAGAGGGTAAGGGAAAGAGAAATAGAGGAGAGAAACGTCAGTGTGTGGTTGCCTCTCACATGACCCCCACCAGGGACCTGGCCCACAACCCAGACATGTGCCCCGACTGGAAATCGAGCTGTTGACCCTTTGGTTCACAGGCCAGCACTCAATCCACTCACCCACACCAGCCAGGGCTCAAACCTATTTTCTGTCCCTTGCTCATTTTCTTCTCCTTCTCATATCCCTATGATGTGAGCATGGTTACCTTTCATGTTGACCTGTAGCTCCCTTAAACTATCTTTGTTCCTTGTGAGCCTTTTTTTGGTTTGTTGCTCTGTTGAGTGCTTTTTTCTACCTTGTCTTCCAATTCACTAATTTTATCCTCTGCTTCATCTAGCTCACTTTTAATTCCTTGTAGTGTATTCATTTCAAACATTGTATCCTTATTTCCACCTGGTTCTTATTCATGATTTCTATGTCCTTTTTATGCTAATGTAGTTCCAAGTTCTTTGTAGTTCTCACCAAGGTCCTTGAGCACCCTTATTACCATAATCTTGAAGTCCATATATGATAAATTTCTTGTTTCAATGTCATTTAGCTGTTTTTTTTTCTGGGGATTCCTCCTTTCCTTTTGATTGGGCGTTGGTTCTTTGTCTCCCCATTTTAGGTTTGTTTCTACCTATTAGATTGTTTCTGTTTCCTTCTACCTATTAGATTTATCTTCTTTGAATTCCTGTCTTCATGGGGTGGCCTTCTGTGGTAGGAGACCTGTGGGACTCAGTGGTGCAGTCTCTTTGCTCATCAACAAATGAGGAGAGATTAATAAATGTGGAAAGTAAATAAGAATATTGTAAGAAACGTAAAAAAAATATGAGATGACTAAAGGAAAGAAAAATGATTTTGAGAGGGTAGAGGGAGGAGCAATAATAAGAGTAAGGAATAGAGACTTCCGGCAAGATGGAGGCATAGGTGAACATGCCGTGCCTCCTCACACAACCAAACGAGGAAAAAAACAGCAATTTACTTAAAAACAGCCAGATCTGACAGAAAATCGAACTGAGAGGAAGTCCGACAACCAAGGAGTTAAAGAAGAAATGTTCATCCAGTCTGGTAAGCTGGGAGGAGCTGGGTGGAGAGAGAGTGTGCGGCTACTCAGCAACCAGCCAGGAGGAGAGAGAGTGCGCAGCCACTCTGAGGCCAGCCAGTGAGCCCACGGCAAGACCGCGGTTTGTGGAGTGGTTTGGGCAGCGCTACAGCACACCAAGATGGGTGTGCCTGACCAAAATGCAGCCAGCGCCCAGCTCACCCGGACCCAGCGGGGCCGAGACTGGCGGACCGGGCAGGTCTGCATTCACGTGCAGACAAACCGGAAGAGAAAGCAGGGTGCAACCCATTGGCACAGGGAAATAAAACCTCAAACTGCTGAGTGAAAGCACCTGTGGGGGTGGAGGCAGCAGCAGGAGGAACTCCCGGCCTCACAGGAGAGTTCACTGGGGAGACCCATGGGGGATTGGAACTGTGCGGCCCATCCACCGACCCCGGAGCGACCCTGGAGCCAGCTCAGAGGGGCTCAACTTGCTTGTGGGAAGGGTGTGGGTGTGGAGAGTGGAGCAAGCGCCACTGTCCTCTCAGGCCCCTCCCCCACAGGCTGCATCACAACACAACCACCGTGAGTTTCCCGGCCCTGGTGACCACCTAAGGCTCCGCCCCTTAAAGTAACAAGCGCACGAAGGAAGAAAAAAATGGCCCAAAGGAAAGAACAGATCAAAGCTCCAGAACTAACCAACCAAGAGATAGACAACCTATCAGATGCAAAGTTTAAAACACTGGTAATCAGGATGCTCACAAAATTTGACTAAAAATTATCGCAATTACTTGAACAAATGAAGGATGATATAAAGAAAATGAGGAGAGATCTGCAGGGAACCAATAGGGATAAGAAGGAAATTGGGACTCAAATCAATGGAGTGGACCAGCAGAAAGAAAAAATACATCCAATCAGAAAAGAATGAAGAAACAAGAATTCAGAAAACGGAGGAGGGGCTCAGAAACCTCCAGGACATCTGTAAACAGCCCAACATACGGATCATAGGGCTTCCAGAAGGAGAAGAAGAAGACCAAGGAATTGAAAACTTATTTGAACACATAATGATGGAGAATTTCCCGAAGCTGGTGAAGGAAATAGACTTTTGGGAAGTCTAGGAAGCTCAGAGAGTCCCAAAGAAGTTGGACCCAAAGAGGAACACACCAAGACACATCATAATTACATTACCCAAGATTAAAAATAAGGAGAGAATCCTAGAAGCAGCAAGAGAAAAGGAGACAGTTACCTACAAAGGAATTCCCATAAGACTGTCAGCTGATTTCTCAAAAGAGACCTTGCAGGCAAGAAGGGGCTGGAGAGAAGTATGCCAAGTCATGAAAGGCAAGAACCTACATCCAAGATTACTCTATCCAGCAAAGCTATCATTTAGAATGGAAGGGCAGATAAAGTGCTTCTCAGATAAGGTCAAGTTCAAGGGGTTCATCATCACCCAGCCTTTATTGTATGAAATGTTAAAGGGATTTATATAAGGTATGGAGGGATATCAACAGGGGAGTGGTAGGGAGAGAAAGGGGGAAAAGGTTCAGAGAATAAGTAGCATAAATGGTAGGTAGAAAACAGACAGGGGGAGGTTAAGAATAGTATAGGAAATGCAGAAGCAAAAGAACTTATGTGTATGACCTATGGACAAAACTAAAGGATGTGGAAAAGGGGGCTAAGGGAGTGGAGGGGAAGAAAGGGGGAAAATGGGACAACTGTAATAGCATAATCAATAAAATATATATTAAAAAAAGAGTAAGGAATAGAAACAAGGTGAAGAAATGGAAAATAAAATCTAAAATGTGAAAGAAAGGGAAGGAAGAAGGCAAAATGGAGCAGTAAAAAGGAAGAGTAAACTATGAGGTTTGAAGTGATAACAAAAAAAAAGAAAATCATGAAAAATAGGAACAAAGTTGAGGAAAAAAACAGTCACAGCAATATCAATAACAAATGCACAAAGATCCACAAAGGTGGAAAGAGTATAGGAATATTATAAGACAGAAAAAAAGAATATGAGGTGACCAAAGAAAGGAAAATGATTTTCAGAGGATAAAGTGAGGAGAAACAACAAGAGTCAGGAATAGAAACAAGGCAAAGAAAGGAAAAAGAAATTTAAAGTAAAAGTAAGAAAGGGAAGATAGAAGGCCAAATAAAGACAAGGGAAGAGTAAAATATAAGATTTGATTAAAAAAATATTGACTAAACAGGAAAAAATATAAAGGACAATTAACTACAACAGCAATGTCGCTGACAAATGATAAATGATTAATAAAGGAGGAAAGAGATATGATTATTATAAAAAAGAGAAAAAGAATATGAGATAACTAAAGGAAAGAAAAATGATTTTGAGAGGATAGAGGGATAGAAATAGTAAGAGCAGAGACTTCTGGCCAAGATGGAGACGTAGGTAGATACACTGTGCCTCCTTGCACAACCAAAAGAAGGACAACAACAAATTAAATTAAAAAACCCCCACCAGAACTGCCAGAAAATTGAACTGTATGTAAGTCCAACAACCAAGGAGTTAAAAAAAAATTCATCCAGACTGGTGGGGGGGGGCAGAGATGTGCAGCTGGGGTGGAGAGGATGCGTGGCAAGGATGTGGCTGGAGGATGGGGCAGTCCCACATTTGTGTGCTGATAAACTGGGAGGAAAAACTAGGGAGCAAGGCAGAGCACGCAACCCCTGGTTCCAGCATGGGGAAATAAAGCCTCAAAACCTCTGACTGAAGATCCCTGTGGGGGTTGTGGCAGTAGGAGGAACTCCCAGCCTCACAGAGAGTTCACTGGAGAGACTCACAGGGTCCTAGAATGTACACAAACCCACCCACCTGGGAATCAGCACCTGAAGGGCCTAATTAGCTTGTGGGTAGCAGAGGAAGTGACTGAAAGCCCGCTGAGAGCTGAGCAAGTGGCACTGTTCCCTCTCAGACCCCTCCCCGACCCCTCCTCCACATACAATGCCACAACACTATGATGTGAATTACCCCTCCCTGGAAAATACCTAAGGCTCAGCCCCTTACTACATAACAGGTGTGCTGAGACAAAAAAAAAAAATGCCCCAAATGAAAGAACAGATCAAAACTCCAGAAAAATACGACTAAGCAATGAAGAGATAGCCAACCTATTAAATGCAGAGTTCAAAACACTGGTAATCAGGATGCTCACAAAAATGGTTAGGTATGGTCACAAAATAGAGGAAAAAGTGAAGGCTATGCAAAGTGAAATAAAGGAAAATGTATAGGGAACCGACAGTGATGGGAAGGAAACTGGGAGTCAAATCAACGATTTGGACCAGAATGAAGAAATAAATATTCAACCAGAACAGAATTAAAAAAGAAACGAAAATGCAAAAAAATGAGGAGAGGCTTAGGAACTGCCAGGACAACTTTAAATATCCAACATCTGAATCAAAGGGGGCCAGAAGGAGAAGAAGAGCAAGCACTGAAAATTTATTTGAAAACATAATGAAGGAGAACTTCCCCCATCTGGCAAAGGAAATAGACTTCTGGGAAGTCCAGAAAGCTCAGAGAGCCCCAAAGAAGTTAGGCCCAAGGAAGCACACACCAAGGCACATCATAATTACATTACCAAAGATTAAAGAGAAGGAGAGAATCTTAAAAACAGCAAGAGAAAAGGAGACAGTTAACTACAAAGGAGTTCCCATAAGACTAGCAGCTGATTTCTCAAAAGAAAGCTTACAGACAAGAAGAGGCTGGAAAAAAATATTTGAAGTCATGAAAGGCAAGGACCTACATCCAAGAGTACTTTATCCAGAAAAACTATAATTTAGAATGGAAGGGCAGATAAAGTGCTTCCAAGATATGGTCAGGTTCAAGGAGTTCATCATCACCAAGCCCTTATTGCATGAAATGTTAAAGAGACTTTTCTAAGAAAAAGAAGATAAAAAATATGAACAGTAAAACGACAACAAACTCACAACCATGCATCACTGAACCTAAAAAAAAAGCAAAGAACAGGAAGAGAACCAGAGAAATGGATATCACATGGAGGGTTATCAGCGGGGAGGGGAGAGAGGAGGAGGGGGGAAGAGGTACAAGGAATAAGAAACATAAACGGTAGGTACAAAATAGACAGGGGTAGATTAAGAATAGTTTAGGAAATGGAGAAGCCAAAGAACTTATATGTATAACCTGTGGACCTTTACTAAGGCAGGGGAATGCGGGTTGGAGGGGTGGTGCAAGGATGAGGGGAATAAAGGGGGTGGAACGGGACAGCTGTAATAGCATAATCAATAAAATATATTTGAAAAAAGTACTCAGAAAAAAGAAATGATAAAGAACAGGAATGAAGCAAAGAAAGGGAAAAATAAATTTTAAAATAACATAAGAAAGGGAAGAAAGAAGGTAAATTGGAGTAAGAAAAGGGAAGAGTAAAATATTAGTTTTGAAATAAAAAAAGTGAACTAGTAGGAGCAAAATTGAAGAAAAAATGTTGAAAAGCTATGCAAAATTAAAAACCATGCGAACAAAAAGAATGAGGTGGAATTTGTCTCAGTAGAGTCCAGTGCTTGGCTGCAGGCCTCTCCTTCTGAATCTGACTCTGGCAATGTCAGATGTCATCCCTGTCTAGCTCTAGACACCCTCTTTGGGGCTACAAGCAACTCACAGTCTGCGGCTGTCTCCTTCAGGCATGGCTGTGTCTGGGATGGTCCACGCTTCTCTGTCCTGCTGGCTTTTCATCAGCACAAGGCCCAGGGGTGAATCATTCAACATCTGAAAGCACCGCAAGTACCACCTCCACCTGCTTCTATTTGCAGTCCTGCTGCTAGGCTTAGCTTCACTGCTGACCTGTCTGTTTCTGATAGGGCTTCTTGTGTGATCAGGAGGTTGGGACCCCTGGATATCCCCTTGGAGATGTTGTTCAGACTTCAGGGAAGATGGTAGGTATGTTCCCCTGCCCTAGTGCCACATATCTTGGTCTGTCCCAGATTATTTCCAATAATGTATAGTTTCTGATGAGTTAGCTGTCGGTTACATGTGAGGAGCCAATCTATGGAAAAGGATCAGCTCTTTCCTGCCTGGTGCTGATGTCAGCTCTGTATGAGATCTGAGGCTGGGTGGGACACTGAATTCCCCTTGCTGCGCCAATTTTTGCAATCTCTGCCCAGCTGGTTTCAGTGGAATAGGGCCCGAGTAACCAGGGTGTTGTGGCTGAGAAAAATTCAGAAAGGCTTCCCTTGGCGTTTCCCTCTCCCACCCCTGCTAATATTCACCCAGCCCAGGGCTCCTGAGTCTAGCTGGAATGCTCCACAGGAGAGGGATGGACATGCCTTTCCAATTCTAGATATTTTTACTCTGCGTGGGTGGGGAGGGGTCTGCCTGGCTGCAAAAAAATCTGGTGTTCCACTCTTGCCCTTCTAACTCCTAGACCACTGCCTTTACAGGAAATGCAGTGGAGAACTCTGTGTTCTGCAAAGCCCCCAGCCTTCTAGCTGAGCTGGGCAGGGTCCAGCGAACCTTCTGTTGTGTAACTCTGAATCCCCTACCCAGCTGGATTCAGTGGGAATGAACTGCACTTTCAATTGGGTGTCTTTGCTGGAGAGCAGCTGTGTGTGGGGCCTTTGCCCAGCCACTTTTCAGCTCCTTTTAAAAAAGACTATGCGGTACCCATACTGTAGTACTGAGTGGCTGTCTCATTCTCTGTGCATACCCTCTCTCCAAAAGGCAAAATGTCTCTCACAGCTCTGGCCAGCTGCAAGCTTCTGATGTCTCTGACAGACCCAGGTGCAGCAACGTGATCTTTTTAGGAGATTGAGTCCCTATTTGGAATTCTTCAGGTTGGTGCATTATGTATGTGTGTGTAGCCTGGGTCTCCCAGACTCCGTATATCCTCCCAAGTCTGTCCTGGTTAGGGTTAGGGATTCCTGTGCTGGACTAGGGCCCTCTGCTCTGAGATGGGAGGGAGTTCCTAAACTGAGATTTCTGTCTGCTCTCTCCTCTGCTGCAGGCACCACAGGCGATCCCCTTTAACTTATAACACCTCTTTACTTGATAGTATGAAGTGTCTTCTGTACTCCTTAGCTTCAAAAATTCCTAGCAGCTAAGATTCTGTTGATTGTTGAGGTTAATTGTCAGAACATCAGCCAAAAATCCAAGTTTGGGGCAAGATCAAGTGGACTCAGCTTTCACCTACTCAGCTACCATCTTCAACCTCAACTTTTATATTCTTATTTACTTTCTGTCCATTTGATCTGTCTTGTATTCAAAGTGCTATGTTAAAAGCTTGCTATCATTAGTGAGTTTATATTGATTTCTCCTTTCATGTCCTTCAATTTTTGCTTCATAAAGGGGATTTAAAGAGTATGGTGGATATAATAAGGACTCACTTATATCCTCTTCAGCACACTTTTTACTTCAGCTGCTAGGAATATCTTTGGAAAACAGCCCTCAGGTATTAGCATCCTTTGGGGTTGCCTGAACTGAACAGACTTGGCCTTGCCTAAAACCATGCTTCCACCAGGGGTGGCCCACATCAAATGCCAGATCAATGCAGGATTATAAGACCCCAAACCTTCTTATCTCAACTTTAGAGAGCTCTAAATGGCCATGCCATCTTCGTACCTCTCTGAAGGATCAGCCTAGACACCAATGAGACTGCATCATAGCTCCACCTTTCTTGTGGCCCAATCCTTCCATGGGTATTGATCCTAAGAGGGCTACTTCATAAAACTCCTGCAAGGTAATATCCATTTCAAGTCTGCCAGATGACAATGTGTGGCAGTGATTTCCACACGTGTGTAAACACAGTCCTGAGAATCTACACGTTTTGAGCACAGCTCCGTGTGACTCCTGTGTGAGCAAGCGTGGATCATATCTGTGGGTTTGAAACTCTCTGGTAGGAATTTGGCAAAAATGTGTTATTGACTTGCTGATCTCTGTTCAATCACCCTGGTCTGAATCCACTTCGTCATGTTCTGCTGATGGTAACCTTACCCCGTTCTGCCTTGTCCCATGAATATTCAATCCTATGT
>PVJI01023116.1:0-17500 GCA_004026765.1 Micronycteris hirsuta
ACTTACATTTAAGTCTTTTATCCACCTTGAATTTATTTTTGTGTATGGTGTAAGTTGGTGCTCGAGTTTCATTTTTTTGCAGGTAGCCATCCAGATTTCCCAACACCATTTGTTGAAAAGGCTATTTTTATTCCATTTTATGCTTCTGCCCCCTTTGTCGAAGATTAATTGCCTGTAGAGATTTGGGTTTATCGTTTTTTTGTTTTTTTTTTTGGTCTGGGCATTCCTGTTAGGGGCAGGGCTTTAGGTATTGGCCAGGACAGGGCAACCCATGTCATTGTGCTGTGGTGCTGTATGTGGAGGAGGGGTCCGACAGGGAACAATGCCTCTTGTTTAGCTTCCACTGGCTTTCAGTCACTTCTGCCACTACCCAGAAGCAAATTAGGCCCTTCTAGCGCTGATTCTAGGGTGGGTGGGTTGTGTATGTTTAGGACCCTGTGGGTCTTTCCAGTGAACTCTCCTGTAAGGCTAGGAGTTTCTCCCGCCCCCACAGACCTCACAGGTTTTTTCAGTCAGAGATTTTGAGGCTTTATTTCCCTGTACTGGAGACCTGGGTTGTGCGGTCTGTCTCACTCCCTAGTTGTTTCTCCTGGTTTATCTGCACTCAAATGTGGGACTACCCACTCTGCCAGCTACACCTTGCCTGGTCTACCTGCTGCCTCCTTGGCACTAGTCCTCTCCACCCCAGCTTCCAGTCTCTCCCCTTCCTACAGGTCTGGATGAATGTTTTTTCTTTAACTTCTTGGTTGTCAAACTTCCATACAGTTTGATTTTCTGTGAGTTCTGGTTGGTTTTTGTTTTTAAATTTGTTGTTGTCCTTCTTTTGGTTGTACAAGGAAGCACAGTGTGTCTACCTATGCTTCCCTATTGGCTGGCAGTTGCTATTTCTTATCTTTTTGAAAATAGCCAATCTAATAGGTGTGAGGTAATATCTTACTGTGGTTTGATTGCATTTACTTGATGATTAATGATGTGAAGCTTGTGGGACTGGAAGTTGCTTTGGGTGCGTCAATGAGTGAGTGGTGAGTGACTACAAAGGCCTGAGACATTTTGTATACCCCTGTAGACTTTATAAATACTGTGCACTTGAGCTACATTGAATTTATAAAAAATTTTAGTAATAAATTAAACTCTACTTGTTTTAACATTTTCACTTTATAAATATTTTAATTTTTAAAAGCTTTGACTATTTTGCTCTAACACTTAGCCGACAACACAAAGGCATTGTACAACTGTACAAAAATATTTTCTTTCTTTGTATCCTTTTAGTATAAGCTTTTAATTTTTAAGAATATCTAGATTTTTTTTACTTTTAAAACTTTTTGTTAATAATGAAGATAAGAACACATGTTCTTCTAAGCCTACACAGTGTCAGGATAATTAAATTCACTCTCTTCTACCTCCACATCTTGTCTCACTGGAAAGTGTTCAGAAGCAATAACATCCATGGTGCTGTCATCTATGATAACAATACCTTTTTATGGAATACCTCCTGGAGGGCCTACCTGATTATCTGGAGGAGATGCCACTGTATCAGAAATATGTGCATGGTGGTTTACTTGGTTTGTTTAATAGAATTACTTATAAGCAGATAGGGCACCATGAACAGTCCTCTCTATTAATGAAAAGTTTTTGGAGTAGGGGGTCCATGGTTTTAAACTTTTAAAGAAGCTTATTGAGGTTGTCATAAGTATATGCTAAACACTTCACTGTGAAGTTTCTTGGGGTTCTGCTTTTTCTTGTCACGTTGTTTCCTTTTCTCTTGCCTCTTCTTCAGCTATGCATTCCTGTTCTAGTTTCAACAACTCGTCATTAATCAGTCCCTCAAGAACCACCTCTAAGAGTTCCTCAATGCTATCTTCATCTGTATCCCAGTGAAAGTAGTTTGCCATCTCAACTGCAGCCTTGTTGATGTTTTATGGTGGTATTCTTTAACTCTTTTATTATATTCTTTCACGTATCTACTGTAAATTTTTCTTTTGTGGTTACTGAATGGGTTATATGAAATATCTTATAATTATAAAATCTAACTTTAAGCTGATAACTTTTTAAAAATATATTTTATTGATTATGCTATTACAATTTCTCCATTCCCCCCCCCTTTATTCCCCTCCACCCCTCTCCCCCCCATTCCCCGCCCTTTAGCTTTTGTCCATGGGTCATCTACATAAGTTCTTTGGCTTCTATATTTCCTATACTATTCTTAACCTCCCCGTCTGTTTTCTATCTACCATTTATGCTACTTTTTCTATGTACTTTTTCCTCCTCTCTCCCCGTCTCACTCCCCTGTTGATATCTGTCCATACTTTATATAAATCCCTTTAACATTTCATATAGTAAAGTCCGTGTGACGATGAACTCCTTGAACTTGACCTTATCTGAGAAGCACTTTATCTGCCCTTCCATTCTAAATGAAAGTTTTGCTGGATAGATTATTCTTGGTTGTAGGTCCTTGCTTTTCCTGATTTGAAATACTTCTCTCCAGCCCCTTCTTGCTTGGAAGGTCTCCTTTGAGAAATCCGCTGACAGCCTTGTGGGAATTCCTTTGTAGGTAACTGTCTCCTTTTCTCTGGCTGCTTGTAAGATTCTCTCCTTATTTTTAATCTTGGGTAATGTAATTATGATGTGCCTTGGTGTGTTCCTCTTTGGGTCCCGCTTCTTTGGGGTTCTCTGAGCTTCCTGGACTTCCTGGAAGTCTATTTCCTTTGCCAGATTTGGGAAATTCTCATTCATTATCTGTTCAAAAATATGTTCAATTTCTTGGCATTCCTCTTCTCCTTCTGGCAGCCCTATGATCCAGATGTTGGGTCGTTTACAAACGTCTCTGAGGTTCCTAAGCCCCTCCTCATTTTTTTTGTTTGAATTCTTGTTTCTTCCTTCTGGTCCACACCATTGGTTTGAGTCCCAGTTTCCTTCTTTTCCCTATTGGTTCCCTGTATATCTTCCCTCATTATCTTTAGCGTATCCTTCATTTGTTCATTTATTTGCATCCACCTTTCTTCCAATTTTGTGAGCATCCTGATTACCAGGGTTTTGACCTGTGCATCTGATAGGTTGGCTATGTCCTCGTCTGTTAGTTGTAATTTTTTCTGATCTTTCACTTGGGCCATTTTCTTTCTTCTCAGCGTGCCTGTTACTTTAAGGGGCGGAGCCTTAGGTGTTTGTAGGTGTCGGGTAACCTGTGACGTTGTGTTGTGATGCTTCCTCTGGGGGCAGGGCCTGGAAGGGAGCAGTGGCGCCTGTTCTGTTCACCACTGGCTCCCAATCACCCTCGCCCCAATAAGCTCTCCTGTGAGGCTGGGAGCCACTCCAGCGCTCCAACCTCCCTGGGCTCCCTCAATAGGTCGTCTGGCCCCCCCACCCTGTGACAGTGGGTTGCACGGTGAGTTACGCTGTCTTCTCCGCTCCCCAGCTCCCTACTACCTCCTCCACCAGTCTCGGCCCTGCTGGTTCCCACTGGCCTCTCTGGTTACGCCGGCTGCGGGCTTCACCTGCTGCTCGGATGCGCTTTGGCTACGCATGCCCGGTGTGAGTCTCTCCGGGCAAACTGCCTCTTGCTCTGCTTCTCCACCAGACTCTGCCCCGCCTACCAGTCTGGATGAATGTCCTCTCTAACTTCCTGGGTGTTGGACTCTCCCTCAGTTCGATTCCGTCAGGTCTGGTTGTTTATCTTGCTATTGAACTCGTCTAATCTCTCTGGTTGTGAGCAGCCGCGCAGTGCATCCACCTACGACTTCATCTTGGCGGAAGTCCTTAAGCTGATAACTAGTAACATATAAAACTTTATATTTTTACTTTTTCTCCCTTCACATTTTAGGTTATTGATGTTACCATGTATATCATTTTTATATTGTATATCTATAAAAAATTATAGCTGTAGTTAGTTTAGGATTTGGTTTTCAACTTTTAAGTTAGAGTTATTAGTGATTTATGTATCACCATTATAATATTAGAGAATCTGTCTTTGATGAGTATTACAGAGTCGTATTTTTATGATATAATTTGCATCTTCTCATTTCAGTTTGTAAAATGTCCTTAAATATATGTTTATGGAAGGTGATGAAGTCTCTAGTTTTTGTTTTTTGGTTATTACATTTTTTGGAGGGAAAACTTTTATTTCTTCTTTATTTCTAAAGAATAGCTTTGCCAGGTTTAATATTATTGGTTGATTGCTTTTTTTAATTTAAATATTTTGAATATATCATCCTACTCTTTCCTGACCTGCAAAGTTTTTGCTGAGAAATTTCCTGATAGTTAATGGGGGTTCCCTTACATGTAACATATCACTTTTCTCCTGCTGCTTTCAAAATTCTTTTTGTCTTTGACTTTTGGCAATGTAATTATTATGTCTAGTGTAGCCACATTTTCAGGATCAATCTTTTTGGGATCCTTTGAGCCACATGAATTTGAATGTCCATTTCTCTACCCATGTGTGGGAAGTTTTTGTCCATTATTTCTTAGATACTTTCTGTTCCTTTTTTTCTTTTCTTCTTTCAGGATTTCCATAATGCATATATGACTTATCTGTAGGGTTTTTTTTTCACTCTTTTTCATTTTTCAACTGATTTGTCTTTGAGTTCACTGATTCTTTCTTGTGCTGATTGATTCTGCTATTGAAGCTCTCTTTTGAATTCTTCAGTGCAGTCATCAGTCATTACATTCTTCAGCTCTAGGATTTCAAAAAAAATATTTTATTGTTGTTCAATTACAGTTGTTTGCATTTTCCCCTACCACTCCCCCCCTACCCCAGCCAAACCCACCTCCCTCCCTTGCATCCACCCTCCCGCTTGGTTTTGTTCATGTGTCCTTTACAGTAGTTCCTGAAAATCTTTCCCCTCATTGTCCCCTTCCCCCCCATCCTCCTGGCTATTGTTAGATTGTTCTTAATTTCGATGTCTCTGGTTATATTTTGTTTGCTTTTTTCTTTTGTTGATTATGTTCCAGTCAAGGGTGAGATCATATGGTATTTTTCCCTCACCTCCTGGCTTATTTCACTTAGCATAATGCTCTCCAGTTCCATCCATGCTGTTGCAAATGGTATAAGCTCCTTCTTTCTCTCTGCCGTGTAGAATTCCACTGGGTAAATGTACCATAGTTTCTTGATTTACTGATTTGCTGATGGGCACTTAGGTTGCTTCCAGCACTTGGCTATTGTAAATTGTGCTGCTAGGTTGGGGTGCATAGGTTCTTTTGGTTTGGTGTTTCAGGGCTCTTAGGATATAATCCCAGCAGTGGAATTGCTGGGTCAAAAGGCAGTTCCATTTTTAGTTTCCTGAGGAAATTCCATACTGTTTTCCACAGTGACTGCACCAGTCTGAATTCCTACCAACAATGCACTAGGGTTCCCTTTTCTCCACATCCTCTCCAACACTTTTTTGTTGACTTGTTTATGATGGCCATTCTGACTGGTGTGAAGTGGTATCTCATTGTGGTTTTAATTTGCATCTGTCTGATGGCTAGTGAGGCTGAGCATCTTTTCATATGCCTCTGGGTGCTCTGTATGTCCTCCTTGGAGAAGTATCTGTTCAAGTCTTTTGTCCATTTTTAAATTTTTTTTTGTCTTCCTAGAGTGGAGGAATGTGAGTTCTTTGTATATTTTGGAGATCAAGAACCTGAGCATTTCTCTTTGCCTGTATAGCTACTATCCTGCTCCAAATCACCATCATCTTTCACCTGTATTATTTTATTTTTTAAAAATATTTTATGTATTTATTTTTAGAGAGAAGAAAAGGGAGGGAGAGAAGGAGAGGAACATCAGTGTGTGGTTGTGTCTTGCATGCTCCCCACCGGGGACCTGGCCTGTAACCCAGGCATGTGCCCTGACTTGGAATCGAACCAGTAACCCTTTGGTTCACAGGCTGGCACTCAATCCACTGAGCCACAGCAGCCAGGGAAGATTTTTTTTTTTTTATGGTTTCTATATTTTTGTTGTATTTCTAATTTTCTTCATGCATTGTTTTCCTAATTTCATTTCGTTGTCTGTGCATTTTTATAGATCTCTGAACTCTTTTAGAAGAATATTCTTAATTCTTTTGTCAGACAGTTCATAGATCTTCATTTCTTTGGGTCAATTATTGGAGCTTTATCGGTCCTTTGGTGATACTATGTGTACCTGATTTTCCATGATCTCTGTTTTGTTGCTTTGGTATTTGCACATCTCCCAGACTTTATGGATTAATTTTGGTAGGGAAGGATCTTCACCATTCAACTCAGTTTGGAATAATGGATTGGTCAGCTGTTAGTGTTCATGGGCATGTGGGGTTTGGGCAAGACCACTGCACACACTCTGAAGTGGGGTGTGTGGAGAGGTGCTGTGGGCTGGGTTCTGTGGTTGGATGGGCCTACTTGCTTGGCTCTGCATTCAAAATAAGCTACCAGTTGGGTTCCCTGGTTGGCTGTGGCTGTGATCAGGTGGGGCCACTACTTGGACTCTGCAATCCCCTTTGTTTTGGTGAGGTTACAGGCTGTAGTCCCTTTCAGAGTGGTGCGATTAGTTGGATTCTGTGACTGGCTGTGCTCCCCATTGCTCTTGATTATGTGGGACCTCAGGCTGAATAGATGGTGTTGTTGGTTGGACTCTGTGTTCAGGCAGGACCACAGGCCAGTAAGGTTTCATGTCTGAATGGGGCCTCAGTCTGTGTTCTGTGATGAGGAAGCAGGAGGACTACAGGCTGTACTCTGAAATTGACAGGGCCACAGACTGGAATTTGCAATTTGGTAGGTCACTGGCTATGAGGGTTGTATTCTCAGGTCATGTGGGCTCTACCTGTATACCCCACAGTTGGGTGGGGTCAGAGATTATGCTCTATGATTGGGCATGGTTGCTGTCTGCAATCTCTGGTTGGGTAGGGCTGCAGACTATACTCTGTAATTGGCCTGGGTTACTTTCTAGAATCCGACTGAGAAAGGCCACAGTCTATGTTCAACAACCAGGCAGGGCTGTATGCTGGGCTCCATTGCTGAGTGGGGTTTTAGGCTGGGCTCCACAGTTGGGCATTGCCAAGACTGCTCATGGTCACTGTGCAGGCTCCTTGGTTATGCAGAGCAAGAGGCTATGCTCAACATTTGGGAAAGGCCACTGGTTTGGCTTCTTGCCCAGGCAGGCTGTGGGATGTGCTCTGTGGCTGCTAGGGATCTGTGTCCATACTTCTTAATAGGTCAGGACGGGGGCCTGTGCCTTGTAGGACTGTAAGTTTTCAGTCTTGCCCAAGTGGGACATAAGACGTGCTCCAAAGCTTGTATAGTCTTTTGGCAGAGCTGTCAACTGACCTCCCTGGACTAGCTTGGCTCTGATGATGGGCAGAGCTGCTGGCTGGGATCTCTCCAATCAGTGCTAAGGCAAGCAGGAACATAGTCTACCAGATTTGAGTGATGGTTGTTATAAGTGTGGCCCCTTCTCCATCTCTATCTGATTGCCAGTGGGTTGAGCTACATAGGTTCCCTCAGTGATCTTGTAAGACCACAGTGAGCCTCCCAGCAAGCAACCCTCAATGCTGGGGAAGTTGATGTCCACATTGGGTTTTCTTTTTCTCACGGGAGAAGCTGTCGGCTGAGGAGAGGGGGACTCAGGTACTGGGTATATTGAGGGAGAGGCAATGCAGTCAAAGTGGAACTACTCTTCTTACACTTCTCATGTGGTTCTTATTGGTCTCTGTTGGCCAGAGGTATACTTTAGCTTCACCTCTCTGAGTTTTGGGATTTTTACAATGGTGACTTGTTTATAGATAGTTGCTAGTTGTTTTTCTTATGAGGGCGATTTAAATCAGGAATGACTTATGTTGCCATCTTGATTATGCCACTGTATCTAATTATATTATTTTAAGTGCTCTAGCTGATATTCCTAACATCTGGGTCATATCTGAGTCAGTTTTGGTTGATCGCTTTATCTTTTTGACAGTGTGTTTCCATTTTCCTCACTTCTTTGAAAGCCAGTCATCTTGGGTAGGACGGTTGAGAGACTGTAGTAAATATTCCTGATCAAAAATGGCATGCCATTTACCTTGACAGTCTTTCCATGTGTGTGTGGGGGTGGTCAGTCTGGTTGGAACTTATGTCAGTTTGGTTTTTGTTGTTGTTCTGGTTATTATCTGTGCACCACAGTTCTTAAAACTCTTTCAGTCTTACTTACAATGGTGACTGGAGTTCAGTGAAGCTTCCTCCATGTCTGTTGAAGCCTCAAGTTTCTCTTTCCTTTGTTACTACACCTTAGGGAGCGTCTCTCTCCATATTCTTTCCCCCTCCCTCCCATAAATGGATGTTGCTTGCTACTTAGTGCTTGGTAGCCTGATGATAATGCAGGAGCTGTCTCCGGGTCTCAAGGGTGAGTCCATTTCAGTGACCCTGCCTATCTTTTTAAAGTAGTAGACTTTTAATAGTTTGGGTCAGGATATTTTCTTGCCGCTATCCCAGGGTTAAAGGGTATTCTTATGATCTCTTCCTTTGCTGCAATAGGTATTAACTTGTGGCTGGGGCAACAGGTTTTGCTGACCTTCCCAGAAAATTAAGGCTTTAGCTCCCAAGAAGAGATGATGGTAGAATGTTCAGATGGGGCTTCATGCTGTTTGGTAGTGGTTTTTGTTCCATCAGAAGGGAGGCCTTTCTGGACCAGCATTTCTGAATAGCAGCACTATTGACATTTTTTATTGAAGAATTTTTTGTTGTTGCGTGCAAGTTTATTTATTGCCAAACGTTTAGCAACATTCCTGGTCTTTAATCATTGGATACTAACAGCATCCCCCCAGGTATGGCAATCAAAAATGTTTCCAGACTTTGCCAAAAATCCTCTTGGGAGTAAGGCTGCTCCCCATTTAGAACCACTGCTCTGAATTCTCGCCTTGCTTCCAGTCTTTCTTCTGAGAAGCTTGTAGTTCTTTGGAGAAGAGTCTACGAGTAGTTGTGAAATTCCCTTGTACTGAAGATCTCCCCAAGTTCCATGTTCTCACATGAGGCCACATTCAGACTTTAGAACTTTGTTAATAATTTTTATCTGAACTCTTCTCATTGGCTTATAAGGAGTCTCATGTTCGTTCCAGTAAGCACACACTTACATCCGGTTACTTCTTGGCGGCATCTGTTTTTAACCTGGATTTTAGGTTAGTTGGTTACACTGTGACTTCTCCTCTCTGTTGTGCTTAATAAAAGTTGTGAATTTGTAGATATTCAGGATATTTTTGCTTTATGTTTTGGAAAACCCCCCTTTACAGCTTTCTACATTTTAAGTGGAAGCTGGATGTCTGACATACATAATTTTTAATCTTCTTAACTATCATGCAGAGGAATTGGGAACTTGTGGGTTAAGCAAATGCTCCATGTGCAAGAGATCTGAACCAAAGACTTTCTAGACGTAAACACAAATTCATTCCACACTGTCGTTCTGACTGTTTATGTAGAGGAATAGTGTGTTATGTTTAACTAGTGACTTTCTAAATTAAGTTTTAAATTCCTTCTTTTTATTTATCCTCTAATATAGATTTTGATTCTAGTGCAGAAAACGACTAGGCAAGGTGAGGCAGGAGGATGGTAGAGAAGCTTGTTATCGTGGGTGTCAGGCATCCTCTCGTCTCTTTCCCAGAGGTTTCACATCCTAATGTCTGTTGGGGCCAGGCAAGAAATACAGATGAGTGAAGTGTACTGCATCTGTGTTCACACTTACTTCTCTTGACACTTGTGGCCCTACTTTTGACAGTGGAAAGGATACAGGGAAATATTTCCTTATAAGAAAAACAGTAGTGCAAGTAGAATATCTGGGAACTCTTTCTGCCTGAGGACTAGCAAAATTTACTTGATGTGCACTGATTTTTTAAAATCCTCATCTTAGGAAATGTTTATTGACATTTAGAGAAAAAGGAAGGGAGAGAGAGAGAAACATTGATGTGAGAGAAACACCGATTGGTTGTCTTGTGTGTACCTTGACTAGGGATCAAACCTGCACCCTAGTTGTATACCCTGACCAGGGGTTGAATACACAACCTTTTGGTGTATGGGACAATGCTCCAGCCAACTGATTCTCCCGGACAGGACTGGTATATATACATTTAAATTGAGCCAGCATTGTAAGAATTCCTGGGTACTCCCTATTGTCCTACAGCACCCATTAAAGTTACCTGTCTGCCCATGAGATTACTTCATTCAATACTAAATATTCATCAAGCACCCACAGTTTGATAGGCTCTGTTCTAGGTTTTGAGGATGCAGTGACCCATTGAAGAAGTCCTGCCCTATGGAGCTTACATTTCAGTCTGTGGTCTGCCACAGCGGGTGTGAAACGCAGACCTGGAGCACGTTGCCTAGAGAGTGTACTGCCACCACTTGCCTCCGGCCAGTTGTTGCTAACCACGGATGTTGACCTTGGGTTGCCAAATTTAAGAGTTTTCCAAGAGAAACCAGAAGTCGTAATTTTACTGTAATTGTCATAAATATTGGCTCATCATATTTTAACTCACTGTGGAGGTTAAACAAAATATGTTTGCAGACAGAATCTGGCTTGCGACCTCTCCCTTACACATCTTTGGCCTTGCTGGTCTGCTTGAGAAGAAAAATGCAATGGAATGTCAGATGCAGCCATGTTAATTCCCTTCTTTGGAAGCCATGAACCCATTGTCAGAGATTTGGCAATTCCAGAATCTAATTTGCAATTAAAGGCCAGCAATTTAAGTGAAATCACTTTAAATCAACTTTAAAACAATCAAAACAAGGGACTGAGCAAATATGTGGGTGATTATTAACCTGGGTTCAACAGAATGTGATCAACAGGTTATCTGAAAGCGGGTTATATTGTAATTATCAACCTGCTTGCATGTTTGAGATCAGCTTTTAAAATAGGATTCCTATTGTAGGCCACTTTCATTTCTACAAGCATCTACACTGTGGTCCAAATTTTCAGCCATGGTGAGAGTTTCGTAATGGTGCCGTTAGTTCATTACATCCAGTGTTCCTATAGCATTTGTAACTTTTATTTTCCTTTTCTTTGGAAAAGAAAGCTATTTTAGACTTTCTTGACAACGTAGGACACACAGGTAATTAAGCAAATGCGTCAGTTCTCTGGTCGGCTCCATATTTTGCCGGTCACAAAAGTGATAGGTGTTTTTAGGTGGTGTTTTTAGATAGGTATTTTTAGCTGCTCATTAATCACTAACTTATTGAAATGATTATTTGCTGACAGAGTCTACTCATTGTTTTATGAGCCTGTCAGTTTCATTTTCACCATCATTCTGTGCTCATAGTTTCCTCCCATCTACCTTTTCCTGTTTAAATTCTAACACTGCACCTTCTCCAAAGTTCACTGTGCTGCCCGTGGGTTCCTTCTCACTGACTTGGTGTACCTGGCCTCTGGAACTTGCTTCACTCCTGTTTTCTCTACTAGCCATAGTTCATAACAGGGTTTTTTTTTTTTTAATTTTTAAAAATGTTTTAACAATTCTTCCCACTTTTGAGGTCTTTGAATTAAACTCCCAAGAACTGAAATGGAGACAAAGATTCATGTATCAATATTTAGATCTGAGAGGACACCTTGCCCACATCCTTTATGCTCTACAGTTAGGTCATGCGTTTCCTGATCTTTCTCTGGCTCAAGAGGGGTCAATGTTTTTGAATCACCTCTGTTCTGCAGGTTGTATCTCAATTGTAAGGGATGTGACTACAAACCCAAAATTTCAGCTCATAGAAACTTAGATATTGAGATTCCTTATTGCAAATAATACCTGATCCCAGCTCCCAGAGATGCCCAAGCAGGGAGGGACCCTAGGGCACACCTTTTGATCATGAGACAGGTGAGCATATGGTTTCACTTCTCCTCTAGTGAGAGCTGCTTTTTAAATGATGTATTACTCGGTTCTATCCAACCACATTTTTGATTCAACTACATATTTTATATGAGATAACAAAGGGATTTGGATGTTATTTTACAATTGTACTGAGTCTTCTAACAGTCTGAGTATTTGTGCAGGAAGATACTTAAAACACAGCCTTCTGTGAAGGGAGAGTAGTCTGCTTTATCGAAAGTTTTCTGAGTGTTACATTATGTTAATAGAAGCACCCTGTGTATTTTGACTTGTACAATTGGATATATGTCTGCAAAATAAACTTAGGATGATAATAACATGAGCAACTTTACAAATTGCAAACATCTTAAAGATTGATATTAACTATTAGATTAACACAAAATTCAAAGAAACAAAATAAAACAGATTTTCACTCCACAAACATTCCCAGAAATATATACTTTTTGAATTAATCATCTTCAGTCACAGGCCATGGGAAAAACAGGCAAGTGAAATTTCAGTTTCTGTTAACTGGCTAAAATTTTCTCATTTTGATGTTGATTTTTTCTTTTAAATAATCTTTCATATATTTCCCTTACTTTAGGAAGTAACCAATATAATTTTGAATATTCTATATTATCTTACAAAAAATTAAGAGTTTTAAAATTAACACGAAAAGGACTAAATAATTTCCTCTTTCAGCACTGATAGGTAGCCATAGCAGGGCTTGTGTGCACTTTATGAAGTGACTTTTAAGAACTATGGTTGATAGCTCCAGATTTAAAAAAAATGTGTCACATGTATCATTCATGCATGATGTACTTTTTCTACTGCCAAATACTGATAACCACTTCAAAAGGGCTAATTCCAAGTTTAAAATTAAAATGTCCTCTGGTGTATGCTTATATTTAATAAATACTAATACTATCACTTTTTAAAACTTCCCCATTTTTTATAATCATCTGTCCCTAGAGTGTATTCTAGTGTAGTATTTTTATCAATTGAAATAATATCAAATGAAGTAGGTTGCAGATAGAACTTGATATTTTATTGCATGACTCTAAGGAGTTTTGAGATTTCTAAAAATACATTTTCTTTTATTAAAATATGTGAATTCCCTATCTCTGCTGGATAAAATTCTCAGCATTTCATTTGCTTGGTCCTTAAGCATACGTGTTTATCATTGACTGTATCAGACAGAATCTATTTGTGGCAGCTGCAAACTGGATCCTCATTTTTAAAAAGATACTTACAGCACAGAACCTAAAACATGCAAGAGCAAGTGGTTCATCATAACTTTAATGCAGTCTCATTGGTCACCTTTTTGGCATAAAAACAGAAAGTTTAGGCTATCAAGATCAAGCCTAAATTTTTCCTAGAGATTACCTTTTTAAAACATTTTGTGAATATTCACGGACTCTCAGTGGATTTGGTGTCTGGCTAAACAAACAATAGCAACGATAATAAGGAGAAAACACCGAATCAAATCCCGTTCACTCTCTGCTTACCTTTTTGGGGAACCATTAAATAGCATCATAGCAGCTAGCTCTCCAATCCCAGACTGCTCAAGACAGCTTATGTTTGGACCAAAGTATTCTGGTTTTCAAGTATTATTTTTTCTTTTTTAGGGGAACTTGATTTAAATCCATGCATAGCCAAGGGCAAGGAGCTGAGAACATGGATAGAGAGGTAAGATTGATATAACAGTAGCCCTCTCGTTGACTTTTTTCACTTTAAAAGCAGCCTTTTAAGCTTTATTTTTCATAATGTTCTCCATGGAGGGAAAGTATAAAAGTGAGTAGAAGTTTAGCCTCCTTTGTAGCACTCACGGGTAAAGGGGATGATTAACGAGTGTCGCAGACAATGTCATAGCAAAAGGGAGTCCATAGAACTGAAACAAAAGTGCCTTCAGAATTTCCAAGGATTCCCATGATCCATAGTAGGACCTCATTGTGCCTGTCCACTGTTTCTATTTTGGAGTAGATTTATAAACACAGCACCACATATTTTCACGTGGCTTATCGCCCAGGGGCAGACTTAGATTGACTGCACTGAAACTGTGAGGCTTGTGAGTTTTGGGCAAGGGCTAGAGTGAAATAAGTAGTGTGATTGTTTTTGTGGAGTGACCGTGGGACCGCCTCTGTTCTGAATTACACATGGCTCAACCCTTTGACCTAACCGGACTCGGCGATGGCTGGCAGGGCTCCAGGAGCTGTGCTGAAAGGGTCCATCACTGACAAACTGGGACGTTATCTGTCAGGCAAGACGTGGGCCAACAACCATGTTAACTATAGTAATTACTAGTGGGACCACGTTGTGACCACCTCAACTCATTTAACCTGTCATCGTATCATTATTATTTCAGCAGGAAGTGCCAGTGTGAGAAATGTTGGGAAGCCAAATGTAATATGGATACCTTTGATTAACAGATAGTTTATGAAATTTTGGATCTTCTTCAAAGACATGTTGCCAAATTATCCAAACATTATTATTATGATTAAAAAAAAACACATAAGGTTGGAGAAATGCTATAAGCTATAATTAAAGTTTTTCATCTCAATGAGTTTAAGTTGAATTCTTTAAAAATAGATAATAACCCACTGATATAGTTCCTCAAAGGAATTAAAGCTAAAGATATGCATGGAAATTCTAGTAAATGTTGGAGAGAATCATATGTGCTGACAATTTTTGCATTTGTGGAGAATTTATTCTGTGATTCACATGGTGAGTTTAATAAATGTATCTACATCTATGAGCAACTTCGAAGTCTTCCGCTTACAATTTTATTTTTGATTCAGTTAATTCAATTTTCAAAGGCACTATACACAGAGAACTTTGGTTTACTTTCAGTCACTTGACATTATTTCCAAAACTAGTCATGTTTCTGAAAAAAAATCCCAAAACTTTTTATCTATGTATTTTTTTTGGCCAATTTTACAAATTCAATGTCTACATAGGTATTTCATACTTACAACAACTTGGGACTAATTTAGGATTTACATTTTTCTTTCTTATCTGAGGCAAATCAGGCTCAATTCAATTCTTTATTACATGACATTTAAAATTTCTTTGAAAAATGAGCAACTTTAACCACATTTTTTAGAAACTATATTCTTTAACTCTAAGGACTCTAAAAAAATGAGCATAGGGAGGTCCCTATGAGATCATATACAAAAGAAAAAAAAACACTGTAATACCCTATGAAGCCTGTCAACAAAACTGCATCCAGCCCTACCCGGTCTTATACTCATTAGCAGTAAAGAGTTTGCTCCCCACGTAATCTAACATGGAATGCTTAGAGCAGACAGGTGCAAATTGCAAGCTGTTTCACTTTGGCTGTTATCCCCTAAATCGACAAAGTAATAGACTCAGAGAACAAAAAAGGTTCCAGCTCAAGCTGCATGGATGCAGTGTTAACAGAGACACACCAGCTGGCTAGGAGAGTTCAGTGCAGCAAATACTAAATATTATCTTTATGTCACTTGCCAAGGAAAATGGCTTCAATAATGCCCCTTGTTATCATTGAGATGATGTTCCTTCAGCATCATTTGGCTTTATCATAAAGGCGACACCATGCACTGTGGCGGAAGTGGATGGCAACAGAAGCCAACATACCTGTTCCTGTTTAGCATCATTACACTCCTTCCAGCAATGCAGGCATGATTAGGTTCCTGGAGGTGGACCAGATTGACAGTGTTTCTATCCATGTTCTTTTTTGTGTGTGTGTGTGTGGGGCTGATCTAAGCAAAGTCCCTGAGCAGTGAAATAAAAACAATCACCACCATCCACTTCTCACCAATGTGATGAATCTGCTGAGTTTGTCTGTAGAAAACCAAAACAACAACAAACAAACAAACAAAAAACAGTTGTTAATACTAAGCACACCTGCATTTATTTCATGGAAAAGACATGCCATGCCAATATGTGTAGGAATCTAAGGTATGCGTTTCTGAAAGGGACGCTAAATCTATCATTCCAAAGTTGCTTCTCTTTGTGACTTCCTAGTGTGCCCTGGAACTGCTGTCTGGAAGGAGTAACTTTAACTTGAGCTCTGTGACCACTGACTAGGTCCGACTGTGTGATCTTCCCAGGCGTGCTAGGGGAGGGAGAAAACTCCTTGTTTACAGCTGAACAGAAGAAAACAGCTAGACACAAATGAGGGCTGACGGTTTCATGAAGCACAATTGGTTGATCCCAGATGCGATCTGACTGCCCTGAACGGAGCAATGATCTGTGCAGTATGCAGAGCTCACTTTCTTGCTGGTCTGTGCCCACCGGCTCGGAGCAGCTCTGCCCGCGCCCCTCCGGCCATGGCTTTGAGTGCGACCGGAGCTGAGCACTAGCTGAGCACTACGCTGTGGGACCCGATTCCTTCTGACAACAATCACATTCTTTTAAAAACTTCACAGGTTTTGGTTGTCACTGGTTATAAATAAATTTGCAGTTGTTTGTGTTTGCCACTCTATCGTAAATTTCTTTTCAAGCTGAGGATGTAGAAAAAAAAGATATTTGTTGTTTTTTAATGAAAGGAAAATATCAAAAACAGTGTTGGTTTTTACAAACTTCATGCAGTTTGTTTTCCTCTGTATAGTCACAAGGTATTTACTTGTTTTATCCACATTATGTATTATAGTAGCATTTAATAGGATAACCTTACCAAAATAAAAAAAGATTTGAGCTTTCGCTATTTAAGCACACATATAAAAGAAATATGTTACTAGAAATTGCTCACTTAGATTTTAGAGTTAGATTATATCATATCAATTAAATAGCAACGTGAAGTAAGGAAGCCGTGGGGTATATCCACAGTAGTTTTAGTTTAGATTTCTAAATGGTTTGCTTTCCTTCAGAACTGAGAAGTGAGAAGCAGGAAGATACTGCTCACTAAATTTGTTTCTTATTTAAATTTTGAAATATAATATAATTATTTAATAAGTTAATGTGAATGTATTAAAAGTAATAATGTTACCCAAACACACTAACTTAAATGGAAAAGAATGAAGAAATTGATATAAAAAATAAGTGAAGGATTATTTTACATGAGCTAAAGAGATAAAATCCCATCAGGAAAGAGAGAATCTAAATTGGGAGAGAGGGGAGGAAAATGCAATTTATCCGCTTAAAGGTGCTCATGTGTAAAGGGGAGAAAAGAAGCAGGAAATTGACAAAAGAGAGAAATCGGAAATCACTCCCAATTTACTGTTGAACATGTGTTGGTAGTAAAGAGGTCACAAAATATAAGCCATCACTTGGTAATCCTCTCAAAGTATTTATCTCTGGTGTGTACAATCAGGCTTTGCTTTTCTTTTAAATATGTGAACTTGTGAAAATATCTTTGAGACCTTTTTAACATTATGGAGAAAGTACATAATTTCATTTGAAGTCCTTAGTAAGGAAATGAGGTCTATTAATAGGCCACATCCATCTATTTAAAAGCATGTTTAACTCGATCTGAAAGGAGTGAAGTGCCAAAATTACTGAACCATGTCAAGAAAACTAATGTTGCCGTTACCTCAGACAGAGTCTGTGAAAGAAACAGTCGCACTTCAACCTTTCTTAGTAAAATCTAGGAACATTTAGTGTAGTTGTGAACTACTGCTTTTTAAAATTTCCTGAGTTTTTAATGAATGTAGTTTAAACTTGTCATATGAAGAGTTGAGAAAATATGTGAATTACTATAATTTATTTTCTATTGTTATTTAAACATACTTTTAAATGTGTGAGCATAATACTATCTTTCT
>PVJI01023116.1:20000-24120 GCA_004026765.1 Micronycteris hirsuta
AGACCTGGATACTCTTTTTCTTCAGAGGACAGCATAATTTCTCTATAGGTTTAGACACTTGTCCCAAGAGCTTACAAATAAATGCAGGAAGAATATTTCCATATTTAGAATTTCTCTGCAGAAATTCACCTTAAGTTACAGTTTCCTTGATTTCCTGTCACAGGGCTATTTCCAATAGTTAACTATATAAAGGATTCTACTTAAAGCAAGGGCTACAGATTCTGCATCAAGTATCCGATGGCTGGCTCCCCCTACTTAGAAGAGGCAGACAGCTCTTTTCCTAAGCTTTGACTTGCTGCCAGGAAGGGAAGATTATTCTGCACCTACAAAGAAAGAAGTCATTAAAACTTGCTGTCTTTGCTCTTATCTTCATCATTGAACAAGACAAAAGACATCAGAATTTAATGACCAGATAGCTTTTTGAGAGGGGACTGCCTGAAGTAATGAGGCATGAGCTGGCACAGATGTGTTCTCTGCTGGTCCCGCTTAGCAGCCTCGTCATGATTTCCACCTGCGCAGAACAAGCAGTCCAGGTCCCACGAGCTTATCATGGTACACAGAGCATTTGTATAGGAATTTTGATTCCTAAGGCTCAGGGGATGTTCTACCAGCCTCTAGATTTCTACATTCTACTTTTCTCATGTATGTTCAAATCAATGAGTTTAGCTTGGCTTACTCTTCTTGCTTGTGCCTGTGTGATTTTCTGTAAGTGTATAAAGTGGCAGGATATAGCACTGTCGATAATAATAGTAATAGCTGCCACTATTGATTGCATATGATCTATTAGTCACTATACGAAGTACTTTATGTGCATTGTCTCTTTTAATTTCACATTTCCTTAGAGTGGCATATTAGGATACATATTCAGCTACTGCAATAAAGGCCACAATAACAAAGGCTTAGACATGCTCTAGTGCCTTTCTATTTTCGTTGCTTGATAACCCCTCTGTTCTCATCTGCATGGTCCCAGATAACTTGATTTGATCAGTTCAATCAAAGTCCCAAGCACCAGGAGGGAAGAAGACCACATACCGGTAGTTACATATATCATTTCTGTTCATACCTCTCTTGTTGGAAGCTGGTTTCCTGGTCACATCCAGCTGTAAGAGAGGCAAGGAAATGTTACCTGGGACACAAGCTGAAATTGGTTGGAGGGGGCAGATCTAGAAGGAAAGAATGTATATTAAAGTCAACTAGCAGAATCTATACCAGGTATATTTTATCATTTTTCTTGTTTTACAGATGAGGAAATCAAGGTTGTAACTTGACTACCATCATAAAGGGAATAAATGGTAGGATAAAGGACTTAAACCAAGGCTTGTTTCTGGTCTATGTATCTCACTCCTCTGCTGTATAGCTTCTCTCTTTTTAATGGGAGATGTTATAGATATAAGGGCAGGGCAATATGAATGAATATCAGATTGATGACATATTTAGAAGGAAGAGTCTAGAGCTGGGTGAGACACTCAAAATTAGCAACCTCCTAGGCTGGGAAAGAAAATGCTGGCAAAGCTGATGGATACTCAGGGACAATAATGGAGACTTAGGCCCTTGTGACATTCCTTTGGCTTCTTGTTCAGTTCTGGGTTCTGAATATAAACCTGCTGTCATCAGCTCAAGGGCATTTTTTAGATCTTTGATTCTTTCAGTGGGAAATTAATCTTTCTTATTGAACTAGCATGTTTCGATGTTAGATCCAAATGAAGGATGGGATAGGCCTTTTTTTACAAATACATATTCAACAGAGGTGTTAAAATTTCTTCATTAGGAATTTGTATTTTCTGTGGGCACAAAAGACTAGGAAGCCTTTGTGAAAACCTTGAATGTTTGGTCTTTAAATGAATATTCACTTATATGTGGAGTACCACTTGATAGCTTGGCTGTTAGACACCCAAAAAAATCAGTCATGGAGAATAATTACACTTTTGGTGGATCAGATGTTGGTGAAAGAGGGTAAAACTAGCATTTTACATACATACGTACAACATAAAAATCTCTGAATACAAAATGTATTCTTGGAGATACGTTGAATGAGTGTGGCAGTGATTTCAACACGCATGTTCTGGAATTTACACGTTTTGAGCACAGCTCCGTGTGATTCCTGTGTGAGCAAGTGTGGATCATGTCTGTGGAATGGGAATTCTCTAATAGGAATTTGGCAAAGGTGTATCTTTAAAAATTCTGGCTTGCTGTGCCCTGCATATTACATTAACCTGGTCTTGCCTGCCACTGGACCTGAATTTACATCCTAATGCCCTGCTAATGAGTGATCTTACCCCTGTTCTGCTTAATCCCATGAATAATCAATCCAATGTAAATGTGTGCTAATGCCCCTGATAAAAACTCCGGCTGGGCAAGCCACTGTGCTTTTTCCTGAGATGGGAGGAATCAGTCACGTGGCCCCGGTCTCTCTTTCCCCGCGTGTCTCGGTATGAGATTCATACACGCATCGGGTAGCAGTCACCCACGGGTGTTGGCAGGTATGATTACCCCCACGCCAAGTGAGTTCTTCAGTGTACCAGGAATTAGTAACTTTTCAAGAATTTTAAGAAAGCCTATTTCATATGTCAACTTTTTTGATACTGGTGTGTACATAATGTCTTTATAAGGAGAGTATAATTGCTTAGGTAAACATATTTATTTATGATTCCTACATATATCTAAAATTAGAAGTTGTGTTTCTGTGTTAATGTTTCTTAACCCTGGCTGTGTATCAGAATCATGTGTGGAGCCAGGACAGGAACACTTTAGGAATCAGAACCTTTGGGAATGACTCTTAGGCATGTATATATTCCACATTATCCACAAAGCATTTTGATGGGCAGCTGGGGTTGAGAACTACTACTATGGACTTGGTTCCTATGTATGGAAGATGAGATTGGGCTTGGAAGGTAGTAATTATCATAAGTGATGGTTAGTTGGCCTGGTTCTGGGAAATGGGGATACAGAAAA
Organism: Micronycteris hirsuta; assembly: GCA_004026765.1. Lineage (NCBI taxonomy): Eukaryota > Metazoa > Chordata > Mammalia > Chiroptera > Phyllostomidae > Micronycteris > Micronycteris hirsuta. Next base: position 22,953 of record PVJI01023116.1, read on the forward strand.
TTTATAACTCTAAAACATAGTAAAGTGGAAAGAACAAAAAGGAGAAGAAGAAGGAATAAGAAGAAGAAGGAAGAGAGGAGGAGGAGGAGGGAGGGAAGAAGAAGGGAAGAAGAAAGAAGGAGAAGGAGAAAGAAGGAGAAGGAGAAGGAGGAGAAGGAGAAGGAGAAGAAGAAGAAAGAAGAAGAAGGAGGAAGAAGAAGAAGAAGGAGGAAGAAGACGAAGGAGGAAGAAGAAGAAAGAAGAAGAAAGAAGGAAGGAGAAGAAGAAAAGAAGAAAGGAGAAGAAGAAAAGAAAGGAGAAGAAGAAGAAAAAAACAGGAGAGGGAGGAGAAGAAAAGGAAGAGAAGAAGGAGCTTTTGATGAAAAAGCCAGTAATGATTTGTCATCCTGACAAAACCAGTCAGACATTGACATAGTTAGGGGTTTTATCATGTCTTTTCTGGAACATAATCCATATATATGGACTATGAAATAAATAAATAAATATATGTATGTGTGTATATATATAATATATAATATAATTCTAATTATAATTATTATAATATTATTTATATAATATATAATAATATATAATATATATATAATCTCCAAACCCACCTTGTATGCTGCCTGTCTGCCTTTGGGAGAGCCTCCAAAAAACTTTCAATTGCAAATGAGATGTGCCACCTTATGGTCTGTAAACAAGGAAGTTTATTTGAAATACGTAAATTTAGAAAGGGCTAAATATCATAGAACAGAGTGTTTCTTGTTAGTACAATAAAAAGAACATTTATATCAACTGCCAATTCGATTACTAGATACAATACAATAACTGCATATTTTTACCTCAGTATTATTACAATGAGCAGAAATTATCCTATAAGTAAATACCAATTAATTTCCACCTTTTAGATGCTTTAAAAAACCATTATTAAGTAATGGTAGAATTCTAATACTACTTTATTCAAGCTATTTCAAAGAAATGTACAATTACTGGATAAATAGCTATTTAAATTATGAGAAAAATGTCTAGAATGGGTAAATACTAGAAAATAAACTAGGCATAAAAAAGACTTCAACCTTACAATGGATTGAGTCCCCTGGTATAGGAGAAAGTAATGAAAATAAGCACACACTAATCTTTAGAAGTAGGCAAAATAAGCAGCTACTGAGAGGTGTGATTTCAAGAT
>PVJI01023117.1:0-24029 GCA_004026765.1 Micronycteris hirsuta
TGCGTCCACCTATGCCGCCATCTTGGCGGAAGTCCTCAAATTATTATTATTTTAGTGAGCACTTGCTATCCCATAAAAGCCTTTTAATGAGAAATCTCTTCTGCGGATTGAGGGAGTGGTTGGTTTCCTTTAACACAAAGGTCCTGAAACTGTAGTTATTGTCTTGGTGCAAGGGGTTTGGAGCACAGAAGTGAGCTCTGTGTCTTCCTCTTCTCTCGCCTCCAGGTTTCATAGTAGTAAAAGGGGGGGAGTAGAGACAAGAAATGCTGATTAAATTTCTTGATTTTTGGTCTAGGCTTACCCTCCTTTTATGCTGACAAGGGCTGCCCTTCGATCACATGGAAGCCCCAACTTTGGTTGTAATGGGCTGTAGAATTGCTTGATTTTCTAACACTTGCATTATATGTTGTGGGAAAATCCTCTTATCTTTGGTATTTCTATGACTTCTTTGTCTTGGATAAATGCATCATAGATTGATGCGTAATATATGCAAAGTCATGCAAATATAGTCAGTCCTCCTAAATGAGTCATGAGGTTACTGCTCTTTGCAGTTTTCCACTGAGTGCCCGTGGTCACCTGATAGGAGAGATCAATGTGGCTCTTGTGGGAGGTTTTGGCTGAATGCCAGAGCATAACCCACATTTCCAATTATGGGTCATATCCCTGTGGGAGGCCACATGGGTCAGTTTAATGGACATCGACTGCTTACCCTGGGACGAGCTCTGTATTAGGTGCTGGGAGTCCGTGCTAAGATTTGAGGGATCCCGTGGGGAGATGGCCATGGAAGACAGAGCGAGGCAGGCAGCAGGGCCATGCAATGCTTCTGAGAACTAATTACTTTGCGGGGAAAGTGTGGGGGCTGGGAGGGCAAAAACTCTTTACAGAGAGAGACCTGGAATTCAGAGAGGTTAAATAACTCACTCCATATCACACAGCCAGGAAGGGGTAGGACGTGGTTTCTTTAAGGGACAGTGTTACAATATCTTAGTGAGGAAATTCATGGGCTGTGGAATCGTAAGACCTGGGTGTGGACCCTCGACTCTCTTATTAGCTAGTGACCTCAGTCATGTTACATTACTTCCTTGGGCCAGAGTTTTTTCAGCTTCTCGATGCTGCTACTTCAGAGGGTGGTTATAAGAGTGAAATGATGTAATATTGGTAAAATAATGATCGCCCTGCTGGGTGTCCGCTGAGCACCAAATAAACGGTAGCTGTTAGGGTCTGCTGGAATGTATTCCTTTGTGAAAGCCCAGTGTAGTGGTGAGGATTGGGAAACAGGGGGTCCCACAGGGTCCCAACTATGGTAAGCTATGATAGGACAGTTGGGTGAGGACCTGTGGTGCTCAATCCATTAACATCTCTTGGAGAGATGTAAAAGCCTAATGCTCTCTGAATGCAGAGATCCTTATCTCTGCTGCATTATTCTTTTACAAATGACCAGTGATTCTGACTGTGCAACTAGGTTGACGATCGGTGGATTCGGCAACCCTAGGAGGCAGACGACTTGGATGCAGAAGCACCGTCCACCCCCACCTCTGCCTCAGTGTGACCGGCTTCCCGGCCAGTGGGCCACGAGGACTCATTGATCACTGGAGAGTGCTGACAGTGGAGTCAGGGTGCTGACTCCCTGGCAGCCGCAGCCTCTGCCCTGAAGGGACGCGATCAAAGGGCCTTGCCGAGGTCAGGCCCAGGGTTAACCTGTGGTGGCGAGAGATGACAAATCCAATACCTGGTCAGGAGGGGACTCCAAAGCAGTCGTACCTACAGGACCAAAAGTGCACACATACACCTGGCTTCCTCTCAGCCTGCTCTCCCCCCAGGTAAACTTCCCCAGAATGGCAGTTCCCAGCCATTATAGGATGCCATGCTTGTAGGGCCTATTCAGTATGATTCATGTTTTGTTACTCTAATGAAAAACACAGATTTGCAAATGGTTTATTAAAAAATTTAATAAACATATCGCAGGGAGATGAGTTGCTCACTACTGTTCTTGTTTGCCTTTGCAAGCAGCCAAGGACAAGCACAAGCCAGCGTCTGTCTGCAGCGGCCTCCTTTCTGCTCTTTCCCATCTCATCTTGCCCCTCTTTTCATTTCTCTGCCTGGCAGTCAGAGTAATTTTCCTACCATGTAAATCACCTCGTGGTATTCTCCTGCTGAAACCTGCTGGTGCCTTCCCACTGTCCTGAAAATAACGTGCAAATCCCGTTCTGATCCTTAAGGCCCTGCATAGAATGAACACACCTTTCCACTCACGCCTCAGTCTCCCTGCCTGGACCATTACCCCTGAGCTCTAGAAAGCACTGAGTTCTTTGCCATTTCTGGGAAGTTGTGTTTTTCGTTCCTTCTGCCTAGAATTCCTTTATCCCAGCTCTTCATCCATGGGCCCTTGAATGTTACCTCATGGAAGACTGTTACCTCATTCATTTATTCATTCAACAAACATTTACTGAGTACCCTTATGCCCTTCACTGTGCCATTTGGATTATAGGGGAGAATATGATGAGATCTCTATTGATACAGAACTCATAGTCCAAAGAGACAAAACCAACCGAACAGTGCATGAAGGGACATGGTCAAAGGGCCTTGCTGAGGTCAGGCCCGAGGTGGGCCTGTGGTGACGAGAGGTGACAAATCCAATACCAGGCTAGGAGGGGACACCAGGGCAGTGGTACCTACAGGACTGACAGTGCTCACGTACACCCTGGCTTCCTAGGCCTCCTCTCAGTTTCTCTGTCTGGGCTGAAATAGCCTCCCGCATGGCCACTTTCTATCACACTACCCCACTGGTTTCCCCCGTAGCAATGAGCACCACATTTAATGACTAAATCTTACTTTTGATTTGTACATCAGTGTACAGCAGCTATGGTCACTGGTATAACAGAACCGCCGCAAGGCCAGGGCCTTGTCTAACTTACTTGTTATTTTAGTGCCAGCACCTGGCACAGTACCTGACATGTAATAAATATCCAATGAATATTTGTTGAAAGAAAGAATGAATAGTTCAGCAATTCTGTCACTTTTACATATTCTGCAATACTTTTTCAAGAGGGAAAGAAAGGGGTGGAATGATAACTGATTTGCTGCAAGTTGCACATAGACGGAGTGAACCTGGTGGAACATTCACTTATGCACACCGAATATCTGCTCTGTCTGGTCACTGTTTGAGTTAAAAGCCAGGCACCAAGTAGTTCCCTGCTCTTAGGAAGCTTACAGCAAATAATGTCAAACAAAACCAAGATTATTCCAGCAAGTAATAAGTACTACGAAGGACTTAGGCATAATAGGATAATGTGGTCAAGAATGGTGGCAGGCTATTCTAGAGAGTGTGGTCAGAGGGGGCTTCACTGAGGAGGGGGCATTTACGAAGGACCCCAGGGAATGTGGCCTCCACTACCGATGCCATGGATCTTGTGTACATGAGAGAAGAAACTTTCAAAGTCACTGCTCTAGGAGATACCACTCAAGTTTTAATTAGAATCCACTTAAGTAAGATGCTGATTTGTTCCCTAATAGTGATTAGCACTGTCTTGGTTAATTAACAGCTTTTAGACTTGGAGGGGGAAATAACTTAATTATCTGCCTGACCTTGATTTTGTGAGTGCTGAGTCAAAAAGAATGAAAGGGGCCAGGATCTAGCTGGGTCTTCAAGAAAGTTGTAGACCAAGTTTGACCCAGCCTTGAAGAAATCCAGTGGGCCCATGGGGAATGGATTTCTGGGAGGAAGGTGACAATCCCAAGGTCTGGGCTTGTCGGCCTCTAGTCCTCTCACACCTTATGGCATGGTCCAGGCAGCTGTTCCCATGCTTTCGCTGGATGCCCTGGACCAAGAAATCTGCATGCTACCCACTGGCTTTACTTGTCTCATCCTCACCCACTTTTCTAGAGACTAGACTAGAGAGCTTACTGGAGCTAACCTCTTCTCCTAGCTTCCCTGGCTGAGGGAGGCTCGGTCACCATCTGAAGCTAAAAAGTCCCCTTCTAACAGAAGCAACACACTTTTCACACCCGCATTTCCTCCTCCTCCTCATGTCAGTCTCTCTTAAGCCAAAGACAGTCGGACTCTGGCAAGTTGTGGATGAAAGAGATGGGCTTTCTTTCCCAATCAGGCAAAGTAGTGTATGCTCTTTAATTTTGACTCCCAAATCCGTGTGCTCCTCGCCCTCTCCCCCTTCCCTTCCACTTCCATTCAGGCCACCTTTGAATTAGAGTTTCAGATCAACTATCAATTCTCTTTTAGCAGATTTTTAATTATTCTGAAGCCACACTGAGAAGAGGCCGGTTCAGAGCCTCCAGGAGGCTTTGGTTCATCTGCAGATCACGTAGGTATAATCTCTATGGCAACTGACCTGTAATGGGCAGGAGCTAACAGAGCTTGGAACCAAAGGTTAATTGTTGTTTCATTACTGTCCCCGCCCCCCACCCCCCTTGCAATTCCAACATTGTGGATGGAGGTTCCAATTAGAATCAAATTATCAGCATATTGAACATCTTTATTTCAGTGGCTGAAAAATTAAGATAGCTGGCTTGGATAGGGAAAGTCATGGATGGTTTCCACTGGCCTTGATGGCTCCTTTTCCCACCTTCAAGGGCGGCAGACAGCTTTAGATGATCCAGCGAATGGCCTGGATCTTTGCAGCACCCAGGAGCAGTATGTTCCTTCATTCTTCCTCTATTTTGATATTAAGAATATGAAGAAGATCAAAAATATGAACAGTAAAATGACAACAAACTCACAACTATCAACAACTGAACCTAAAAAAACAAAATCAAAAACAAAAACGAACTAAGCAAACAACTAGAATAGGAACTGAATCACAGAAATGGAGATCACATGGACGGTTATCAGCAGGGAGAAGAAGGGGGTAGAGAAGGGGAAAAGGTACAGGGAATAAGAAGCATAAGTGGTAGGCACAAAATAGACAGGGGGAGGTTAAGAATAGTATGGGAAATGGAGAAGCCAAAGAACTGATATGTATGACCCATGGACATGAACTAAGATGGGGGGATGCTGGTGGGAGGTGAGGTACACAGCGGAGGGGAATAAAGGGGAGAAAAAAATGGGACAACTATAATAGCATAATCGGTACAATGTGTTACAATAAAAAAAAGAATATTACTGAAAGGATTGGCTGTATATTGGGGGTCTACTTGTGTGAGACCCTGTTCTAAGCGCAAATGCAAATGATCTCATTAAAACTCTAAAGCCACACCATGACTTAGAGATTCTTATCCCCATTTCACAGATGAGGAAACAGCCTCAGAGATGTTATATAACCTGCTCACGGTCACATAACTGGTAAATTGCAGAGCTGCATTAAAAAAAAATTATCTTATTGTTGTTCAAGTATAGTTGTCTGCATTTACCCCCCACTACTCCCCCTCACCCCAGCCATCCCCACCTCCCTCCCCTACTTCCACCCTGCCTTGGTTTTGTCCATGAGTCCTTTGTATTTTGAACCCAACTTACCTGATTCTAAAGCTCTTAACCATTAGCCAGATACCAAAATCTACTCTGTGAGGCTCTGATTTGTTTACAGAGACTGGGAGATTCATAGAGAAGGTACCTGGGCTTTCCTACTTAGCTGCTCCAATACGAATGTGCTCAGGGATTTGGCTAAACTCATTCTCTTACCATTAGTATTCTGAAATAATAATTATGGAATAAATGTATGAGGGTATACATTAAACCTTATATATAGTTTCTTTGCTTCCCTAGAACTAAAAAAATCAATATAAGGTCTTTATTCATCCTCCCCTGATACAGTACTGTTGCGCTTATTTCTTCCCTCTGCTCAGCTCCTCTCCGTCCTAGAATTCTCCTTTCCTTTCTATATATATATTATTTATGCTTCTCATCTGTTGAAACCCAGTTAAAAACACCGTATCCTTTATAAAATGTATTTTCTTTGATGACTACAGCTCACAGTTTTTTCTTTTATCCTGAATTCCTATAACCATTCATTTTCTAAATTGTGTAGCAGTGGTTAACAATTTAGATTTCAACTCAGATTTCCTGGATTCGAGTCCATTTAACATCTCAGTGTTCCTGAGCCAGTCGCTTCTCTGTGCCATCACACAGCCGATACCTTAGAGTGTGTTTGTGAAGATTGAGTTTCTACAAGTAAAATGCTTAGAAAAATGCAGTGCCCGTAGTAAGTGCTTCATAAGTGCTTGCTGTTACATTCTCTCTTGCTCACTAATTGTTTTACATTATTCAGGACAGAAATTCACCTCCAACACAGCTAAGCATAACAGGGGAATTTATTGGCCCATTAACTGGGAGGTCCAGGGATGGACCTAACATCAGTGTCACTTGATCCCAGGACTTGGAGTTAACATTCAGCAATGTTTCTTTATCTGTGCCAACTGGATTCTCAGGCAGGTGCTCTATTTGTGGTGTCTCTCCAGCATTAGGTTTAGATCTTCCCACTACAGCACTTCTGCAGAGCCCCAGCAAAAACTCTGCAGCTTGCTTCAGTTAGCCCAACTCAGATCACACGTGTACCAGGAACCAAAGATTGTAACCAAAGATTGATGCCCATTGGCTAGGCCTTGGAGACAGAATGTCGAGTTAACCCTAGTCACATAATGTGTCCAGGGGGTTCCCCAAAGTGAAATCAGGGCATATGTCTCCCTCAATGTCAGTCATCCCATTTTTGTGGTAAGTTCGTATGGGGAGGATAATCTTAGTCCCTTCTTTCATGTTTCACGTTGGGCGGAAGCTCAAACATGACTTCCTGGTCAGTAGACTTCACGTGTGGTGTCTGCTCAGGACTTGGCATTGAGTGGCCTGAGTCATAGCTTGGAAGCCTGGACCCATTCAGAGCCGCCTTGGGGAGTTAGCACTTGCAAAGGGAGTGGGGGAGGGAGGACAATGAGATGGATGCCACGAGAGGAGTCTTCACTTGCATTTGTGATGTTTTATTTTTTTTAATAAAAGGATATCAAGCAAATATGGAAAATGTTTATACTGGTTAAATCTGAGAGATGGAAATTTGGGTGTTGTAATAGTTTTGTCTTTTTGGCACGTTTGATGTATTTCATTTAAAAACAACAAATCAAAGCAAAAAACAGTAGCTACTTACCCAGACAGCTTTTTTTTTCTTTTGCCTATGAGTTTCCTGGATACCAAAGGAGAGCTCAGCCATCACAGAATCCCTGGTGGTTTTCTGGCTAATGTTGTTCATGAAAGTCAAGCCTTCCTTCTTGCTCTCTCATCTGATAAAAACCATAAAGTTCAGAGTCATCTTTAAGGAGAGTTCAACAGTCTCTGGATATGGTGTGGAGAAAGAGCTTTACCTGAAACCTGTTATGAGAAATAACAATGCCAAAATTTATAATAATCGTAATAATGCCTTATTGAGAACCGACTATTTCCCAGGCACTGTGCCAAGCACTTAATATACATTATCTCACTTAATTTTCCCAGCAGTCCTCTTGGGTGGGTATTACTATTGTTCTTACATTGTAGATGAGAAAGCAGAGGCTGGTTAAGTCACTCATCTAAGGTCCCATGACTGTAATTTATAAAACTTGGTTTCAAATCCAGAATTGTCTAGTTCAAGGCTAGTCTTGTCACCCATCCCAAATTCTTCTCCTCGGTTTGCCCAGGAGTAGGTCTGGGTACCAAGAGACTTTGGCAGCTGGCGTTTTCCCTCCTCAAGGAGTATCACTCAGAACAGGGGCCCTAAAGTCTGAATGCCTGGCTGGACCGTGCTGCTCACTAGCTGTGGGATCCTGAGCAAATCCCTCAAACTCTCTGATCCTCAGCTGTACATGAGTGGAACGGAGGGAGAGCTAGCGCTTATGTCACGGATTTTCCTGAGGAGCAAGCGAGAGTGTGCATGTAAGATGCTCAGGGGGGAGCAAATAGCAAGTGCTCAATAAACGGTAACCATTTTTTAAATTAGAAAATGGTGAGGCATCACAAGTCCATTTTATTTTAGTCTTTCTTTCATCAAAATAGTGTCTCTGAGCACTTTTAAAATTTAATTTTTATCAATGGTCTTCGTGGTTCTACATGGCTTAATGAAAATGAGTAACCCCTTCCTCTATCCTTCTCCACCTTTGATGCCTACTTCTAAGTCAACCACTTTTGATCTTATTAGACATTTTCTGGGATATTACCTCCTTATTTTTTTAAGTTAAGCTTTTTATTTTGACATAACTGTAGAGTCACATGCAGCTATACCAAGTAATAGAGGGATTGTGTACCCTTTCGCCAGCGTCCGCCAACGGTAATGTCTTGTGAAACTATGGTGCCGAGCCACAACTGGGACAGTGGCCGAGACACAGTCGGGACACAGAGCTCTCCCACCTCCTCCAGGTGCCCTTGCACAGCCTCACCCGCCTCTCTCCTGTCTTCATCCTTTCTTTCACCTCTGGCAACCGCTAATCTGTTGCCCAGTTCTATAATTTTGTAATTTCAAGCAGTTTACATGAATGGAATAATACAATCTGGAACCTTCTGAGATCGGCTCTTTTCAATCAGCATGATTCATTGAAGGCTGTTGTGTGTATCAATAGCCCCTTTTTTATTGCTGAGCAATATCTGTGGTTGGAGGTCTCTCCCAGTCTCAGCACTTTGTACATTAACACTCAGTTAAGTATGCGCACGTAGCCCCTGCATTTATTTTTAGGGCCCATACCACTTTCCTTTATTCTCTCCCTCCTCTGTCAGTGCCTGTTAGCCATCTTCAAAGGGATGCCTCCCGGCAGTCTTGCATGTTTGCCTCCTGCTTCTTTTTCCTTTTATTTGTCATGCCCCCCCCCGAATTCAAATTACACTCTAAGAAAACGAAGAAGGAAATCTGTCAGTCTGTCTTTCTATATAATTTCCCACTGGCAGTGTTTTCATTGTTGGGTGCAGAAGTTCTTTTGCATGTTTGCATGTAGCATTTGAAGGATCACAAATGACCCCAGTTAGTAAAAACACAAGGAAAATGGCTCGATGGCTTTTAAGCTGTGACCAGCCATCAGATGCTACCTCTGGGCAGGCAGAGCCACGTCCTGAGGTGCACTGGGGACAGAAACCCCTAGCTGGGTGACGTTTTCAGTGATACCAGGAAATTACTTCCTTGCATAATTGCTCTTCCCATTTATTTTTAGTAGCAAAACATCTAGTAAATTGTGCATGTGTGTGTTTAGAACAGAGGTAAGGAAGTGGGCTTCAGTACACAGATAATAGATTTTCTAAGTCAGTTTTTTCCCTTCCTTTTCCATTTGGATTCTCATTGCCTGTTTCTCTGGAACCCCCTCTTACTTAGCCCCATTCCATTCAGAGTTCTCCCATTCAGAGTTCTTCTGAAGGCCAATGGTAACAGTATTACTCAATAAAAAGAACCTGTTTTCCCTATTAAAGATTGGAAACACTTCAAGGGAAAGAGTTACTCTTTCTTTCTTTCTTTTTTTTTTTTTAAAGATTTTATTTATTTTTAGAGAGAGGGAAAGGGAAGGAGAAAGAGAGGGAGAGAAACATCGATGTGAAAGAGAAACATTGATCAGTTGCTTCTCATACGTGCCCCGACTGTCCGGGGGAATCAAACCTGCACCCAGGCATGTACCCCAACCAGGAATTGAACCAGTGACCTTTCGCTTCACTGAACAAAGCCCAACCAACTGAACCATACCAGTCAGGGCCTCTTTCCTATTTTCAATTGTCACCAATACTGTCATGTAGTAAGAGCTCAATAAATTTTGTTTGATGTATTGTTGATTCATGAAAGCGTGAATTAAAATGATTCAACAATTTGAGTTTGAATGTTTATGGGACTTGAGAAGACAGTTTTCAGATTTGCCCCTTTCTATATTTAAAAAATCTCTGACACTTTGTCAAAGGGCTTGGTTTGCACCCCTTCTTTCTATTTTTATAAAAGAGTGGCCCGGGAGTCAGAAAGACTGTTTTGAGTCTTGGGTCCCCCATTTACTAACTGCAAGATTTTAAGCATATCAATTAATCTGTGTAAAGTGGTAATAATGAGTTCTCAGGTTTGCTAGGGTAATCTAGAGCTCAGTCTGCCAAGAATTTTTCTGAAACAAAATATATTACTATTGCCTATTGTGAGGGGTTAGAGGGGGAGCGGGGAGTTCTACATGTATATATCGAGGTGAATATTCTACAAATGTGGGCACTGACATTGTTCTTCATTGCATAGGTTTTAGGACCCTTATTAACATAACAGGCCTTTGATATCTTTCACTTTAATTATCCCCAAAAGTTTGCCATATATTTCCCCCTTTCATACGGCAGAATCTCTTCATGTAATTTGTTGCAATTAAAATTCTCCTGGCTTTCCTGTGGAGCTCTGGGTGTATCGCTTTTTCTTGGGGATCTCAGTGGAGTGCATTAATCTACATCCAAGAAAAATAGAGATTTAATTACATGATAACCTTTAAAAGGATAATTATGTTCTCAATGCTGTCAGCTTTGTTGTCAGAGCTGATTTCTGAACACTCCCTCCCAGACAGGCTTCTAACTGTGTGCCAGAGGTCAGTGGTGATTCCCTCTTGTGCTCTGTGGTTTTCATAATTTGTAAGGTACAGTTGCCACCTCCAGGAAGACATGGGGACACTGAGATGGCTGAAACATTGACCATTAACCTAGATACTACAAGGTGATGGATTGAGGAAGAACAAGTATAAGAAACGATAACTGAGAAGTACAGTTGTTGCTAAAATGTCAAACCAAGAGGAAGGGCAAATGGTCAACTATCACTTCTTGAAAATTAAGTTGGAAGGGAAATAGCCTAGCATTTTTTTCAAAACTTACCATGTGCTACACACTGGATACAGTACTTTATATTATTTCATTTACTCTTAATGATTAGTGCCTTTTTATAAATGGGAAATTGAGGCTCAGGAATACTGATTATATAGCAAGTATAAGAGTACACTTGTAAGAGGCAGATTTGAACACAAATTTGATTCCAAAGCTGATGACCTTCAGTAGGAAGACTTCCTGCCTGTGGTGAAGGAAACAGGCTCACTAAGTAGGGTTAGGTGAAGATGCTGATTTCAGAGGCGAGGTTCTGGAAAGATAGAGACATGAACCTGACTTTCTTTTTCATTCAACACCAGTCCACTCCACTATATCTTCCTCTTTTGAGTCAACTGCTTGGGGCTTGCAGGCTACTCTATGGAAACGAGGCCATGGACACTGTGGGAGCCCTATTGGAGAGAATGGGTATAGGGTTTTCTGCTCTGTGGGCTGGGCAGAGATCTAGCTGCTGGTAACAGAGAGGCCTGAAGCAGGAATTATAAAATGGGGATGCCGAGAAGAGCTTGGTCCAAAGGATTTTGGGAAGAAGTTTAATGGCCCCCTGTGTGTGCGTGCTCGGTTTCCATGACACCCGAGATGCCAAGGAGTAGCCAAAAGTATGGGCTTAGTCATGTCTGCCCTTGGGGAACAGGGAGGCCCCTGCCGAGTACCGTTTTGCCTGCCTCCACGTGTGGACTGCTGCCTGGCAGGGTGTTTCAACAACTCCTGAGTCCCAGTTATGGAGAAAAATCACAGTATGTCCAATCCAGCAGAGCACACAGAAGACAGCCCCAAAGACGGCTGCTGAAGCAGATGTGACAATTGGGTTAGAAAAATAAGTGTGCTTAAAAAGAAAGATTCAAGTGCAGTTTGAGAGGACTTTTTAGAGCTAAAAACACTTCCTGCATCCTTAGATGACTTAGGGCAAAACAACCACTATTAAGACAAAAGTACCTGTCTTGGAAGAGTAACTGGAAGAAGTTTCTCTCCAAGTGCTGAACAAAAGTGTAAGGAAGTGAAAAATAGAGAAGTATTAAAGGTTTAGAGGATAGAGCCATGAAACCTAGCATGAGAATAATAGATGCTCCAGATAAGTAGAAAAGGGGAAGTCAGGGAGTAAATAAATAATAAAATAAGTGTTTCCTTAAGATCAGGAAGACCTGAGTCTGTAGACTGAAAGGGCTTACAGAGTTGTGGAAGGATTGGTCAGAAAAGAATTTAGGGGGTTGGGGTGTGGGGTGTGTGTATGTGTGTGTGTGTGTGTGTGTGTGTGTGTGTGTGTGTGTCTTAGTCCCCATTCAGGCTGCTATAACAGAATACCATAGATTGGGTGGCTTATAACAATGGAAATTCATTTCTCACAGTTCTGCCAGCTGGGAAGTACAAGATCAAGGCACGGGCAGATTGGATGTCTGGTGGGCACCTGCATCCGGGTTCGTAGGTGGCTGCCTTCTTGCTGTGCCTTCACATGGTGGAAGGGAAGAATTCTGGTCCCTTTAGAGACTTAAAAAGACATTAATCCCATTCACAAGGGCTCCACCCTCATGACTTAATCACCTCACGAAGGCCACATGTCCTAATACCATCACACCTATAGCTGTCTATTTATGTCTGTGTTATGTTATATTAAGAAAGCAAAGGGACTCTAAGCTTCAAGGTAGTGGCTTCCTTATGTGACTGAGGCCAGTGGACAGGATGGAGGAGGGAAGCAATGATAGATACCCTCTACTGGGTCTCTACCCCAAAACCTGAAAACATTTACTCACGAAGATATATATACCCACGTGTTCACTACAGCATTGTTCACAGTGCAACCAAGACACAGAGGCAACCCCAAAGTGTCCTTCGGTAGAAGACAGGATAAAGAAGGTGTGGTACATACATATAGTGGGATACTACTTAGCCATGAGAAAAGATGAAATACTACCATTTGTGACAACATGGATAGATCTTGAGGGTATTATACTAAGGGAAATAAGTCAGTAGGAAAAAGTGAAGAACCATATGACTTTACTCATCTGGGATATAAAAAGGAAGCTCATAGACACAGACAGACAACAGCATGGTGGTTACCAGAGGGAAGCGGGTGGGCTGGTAGAGGGTTAAGAGGGTCAGGTGTATGATGATAGAAGATGATTTGACTTTGGGTGGTGGGCACCCCATGCAATATGCAGCTCATGTATCACAGAAATGTACTCCTTAAACCTATATGACCCTAGGAACCAATGTCACCCCAATAAATACAATAAAAAAGAAGAGTGCAAAATGCAACAAATAAAATATTAAAAATTCTGTAAGAAATTTAGGTGGTTGCACGTATATGATAGAGTCAGTGAGACTTTAAGCTTTTTGACTGCATACACGTAGCTATAATTAACGGTGTGAACAAAGTTAAGGGAGAAAAGAAGTTTTAAAAATGACTAATGCTGAGGAAAGACAGAGGATTAATAGTCTAATATAGCTAGAAACACTTAAAAATTGACAAGAATGGACAAAAGACTCTCTCCACCCCAAAAGGGGAAAAAGATCATGAATACATGCATGGACACAGACTACGAATTCAAATTCTCAACAAATACTTGAAAAGGTCAAGTTCAAATGGAAATTAGAAAATTGCAAATTAAAATAGCAGTGAGATATCACTGCCAATGTTCAAATATGAAAAAAAGAGACAGATAACATTTATTGCTGGTTGGGATGCAAGAAACGGCACACCCATCCGTTGTGCTGGAAATGGAAATTGTTGTGGCCTTTTGGCAGAGTCACGTGACACCATTTATTAAATTAGAAATACAGAGAGCCTTTGAGCCCAATATTTCACATTCAGAATAAACTCGCCACTGTACAAATAAACTTGCCACTACACAAGCACATGTGTACAAAGTTATGCATTACCATGGCACCTGGCGTGGTAAGAAACTTGAAACTTAATGAATTACCACTAGTCAGGGACTGCCTATATAAAGGATCGTAGGTTCACATTATGAGACTGTCACAGAGTTTTGAGAAACATGGTTGAGAGCTGTACTTTCTCTCTTGTGGAAGAATTTACATGAAGTATGAGTAAAACAGGATATGTGTGTGAAAGTATGTGTATTTGTATTTGATGATATTATTATGGAGAAAAAATACTGGGTTATTAACATTCATTATTTGGATGGGAGTACGGAAGAAGAAGGGAGGTAGACATCATGAAAAAAAGGAAAAGGAGGAATAAAATATGGAACTAGAAATACTTAGAGCATATATGACTTTATATTGTTTATGCATTTTTTTTAAAGATTTTATTTTTATTTATTTTTAGAGAGAGGGGAAGGGAGGGAGACAGAGAGGGAGAGAAACAGCAATGTATGGTTGCCTCTCACATGGCCCTCACGGGGACCTGGCCTGCAACCTAGGCATGTGCCCTGACTGGGAATTGAACTGGGACCCTTTAATTCCCAGCCCACGCTCAATCCACTGAGCTACGCCAGCCAGGGCTCTGTTTATGCATTTTTGAAAACATGTTTATATGTCAAAAGAAGTAACAAACAAAAATAGCGGATGCTGAATTTGAATAGAGAATGCTCTCTCTTTCTGTGCTGCACTATGCCTGTCTGCACGTTGTAGATTCCATGGTTGTCATCTGAGAGCTGTTCTAGCTCAGGGGAAGGTTCCTGTGAAAAGCTCAGGAGGCTGTGTCAGAGACTGCACACCAGGTCAGTGTCAGCCCAGTGCAGGGCTAGGCGGTCACAGGTTCTCAATGGAAGAACTCCAAGATTTTTAAAAGAATATTACTCAGGATTTATTTTTTCTCTTTTGCTTATATTTTTGGACTTACCTTGTCTTCAGATGCATTTGTTCTTATGCGGTTCTTATCTCCAGATCCACGGGACAACTGGAAAGGAGTCATAGACATGGGTTCAAGTCCTGGCTAAGCCAGTCACTTTTTTGCTGTGACGGATGAAGCCGGTAGCTCTCATACTTGAGCATGAAGAGAATACTTGGAAGGCTTGTTAAAACACAGATTTCTGGGTCTTACTTCCAGAGTTCCTGATTCTGCGGGTCTGCAGAGAGGCCGGCTAATTTGCATTTCTAATCTTGTCTGGGTGCTGCTGTGGCGGCTGCTGGTCCAAGGACCACACTTTGGAAACCACTGGATTGAATTATTGAACCTCTGGCAACTTTCTTTTTCTCTTCCATAGATATAAATGAAAATACGGATAGGCTTAGGGTCTGCTGGGCTTTCCCTTTGTACACGAGGAAACTGAGGCTCAGAGTAACGAGGAGACCAGTGCTTGTTGGCAAAGCGAGGACGGGAACCCAGGTCCTTTGAGCTCCGGGCAGCATCGGTAGTGCCCTGGGGTTTACCGCTGTCTGTGTCCAAGCCTTCGGTGGGGCGCATGAGATAATGCTGGTCAAAGGGTCTCTGTGGAACCTGTACAAAACAGGAAAGTTATTGTTATCATTTATGGATAACAATATTATTGAGTTCTAACAGTTGAAGGGGGCATTTTTTAGGGGACCAAATGAGTAGCATCCTTCTTTCATGGCTAAATTCTAATCCAATTGATGGATCACATAAAACATTTGGAGGGTGAAAATACCATTTCATTATTGACAAAGATAGTTTGAAGGATAAGGTTTTCATTTATTGGTGAATTTTTTTTTATGCTAAGCACATGAATTAGAATGTGAAATAAAGATTTTTCCCCTCACACTTTTAATGTTGGGCACTGTATGCATGCTCCATCTCATGTAATCATTTTCATAGGCTGATGAAATAGATCATATTAGTATCACTATTTTACAGCTGAGTAAACAGAGTCTCAGAAGGATTAAGTGATTTGTGCAAGGTGGGGTTTATATTTGAATCAAAAGACAGTGCTCTCAACAACTGTCCACACTTAAATTTTGCCAATGTTTTCTTTGTGAGCTTTTACCCCGTGCCAGGAAGGTTTCATCTGTTCAGATTTGCTCAGGAAGCAGAACCTCTCCGAGTCATATGCACTCAAGGGTTTATTCCTGGGATTAGGCTCTGCGTGACTGTGGAGTCGAAGTGCAGGGCGGCTGTCGTCCCTGCCGCTGGCTGTGAACCTGAAGTTGCTGTGAGTCGGCAGCGCAAGCAGCTAGAAAGACCAACCAGCCCTAAAGTAGGGGAGGAGGGAGGACAAACTAGAATAATGTCTTTCACCTCCATCCCCTTGGCAACGTGGGTGACCCAGGTGGATGACACCCAGTCTGGCCGACACCCAGTCTGGCCTGGGACTCGAAGAAGCTGAAGATGGAGCCCAGCCGTCAGCACCCAGGGAAATCCCGCGGGTGAGCACAAAGGTGCTGGGCACCTTGCACAGTCCTTCAGAGTGCTTGCTGCTGCTTCGCTTCCGCTTTCCCAATCTCACCCAAGTTTCTCTGAGACCCACCCGAACCCAGGACCAGGCAGGGTGGGGAATAATGGAAAACGCAGTTCCACCTTGGTTAACTGAACATGCAAAACCTCCACCCTCTGTGAAAGGATTTCACATAGATTATTTCCTATATCTTCATAGTAACCTTTTAAGGCAGGAGCTCCAGTTTACAGATGGAGAAACCAAGGTTTAAGAAGCTACACAGCTTATCAAAGGTGCAAACTTGTTTAAGGTACAATCCCAGGAAGGGGCTTTGAACTGATACCTGAGTGACGTTAAGCCTGAGCTCTCACCCGCTGCGTGACATTCAACTCTGATGCTTCTCCCAGCGCCCCTCTGTGCTACTCTTATGGACACTCAGGTCACTGACGCAAAGAAAGAGTCTTCGCTCGGGACTGCTCCAGGCAGATTTGGACCGCAAATGCTTTCCTCACCTTTCCTCACTCCCCGGGTCAGAGCTTCCTAAGCCCGGATGTTGCTATCAGAGCACAGGCCTGCTTGGGATGGATCCTGGGCAGCAGAAGCCCCCTGGGAAGGTCACCTCCTGTTCTTAGTGGCCACATCTGCTGACCCCAGGTGTTCCATGAAGGCTGTGGTCTACTGGGACATGGCTCCCTTCACAGGGGTGGAATTTATTGGCCTCTGCGAGCGAACCTGAGGAGAAAGAGGGGAACCAATGTGTGGCCTGTTGGCATGAGAGGCACTAACTAGAGTCTGGGGAGGAGAAAGCCTTCATGTGACATTGTCAGACTCCTAAGTGGCAGCCAGGTATCTTAGTTTTGATTTTTGTTGTATAAACATTTTTCCTGCCTGTCAGTTCTCCAAATGGAGCCAAACGCATCCCCGTGGCAGCTGAGGCATAGGCATCCCACTGAATATGTCAGAGCCGAGGAGAAATCTCCACTCCAAAGCCGGTGTAAAAAGGAGAAAAGGAAGGTTTGCTCTTATCAGAGAGTCTAGACAATACTGAGGAGAAAAAAAAAAATCACATAATGGGATGTTAAACGGAAAATACCCTGCTCTTTTCAGAGCTTCAGCCGAGGCCCTGGAGGCGAGGACGTGGATTGGTAAATGCTCACACCCTCTGCGGAGAGAATTGTCAGTCACGTCGATGCAGGACTTAAGAGGTAGTCACCAACTCCTGTCACTCTTAACAAGAGCATTTCATTATAGTCTAGAAATTCCTTAAAACCAATGGAACCAAAAACTCTCCTTTAGGGGGGGTTCTTTGAGAAGCAGGACCCGAGGCAAAGATTCATGTACGAGTGATTTATTAAGGAAGTGCTCCGTGGAGAAATCAGCAAGGGAGTGGGTGGATGGACAGGGAAGAGGCAGCCCGCGAGAGGGGGCTGTGGTGTCTGAGGCCCTTGGGTCGGGCTGATACCTGCTGAGCTGTGGAATGTAAATTATACCTCAGCGTTTGTTCCCTCTGGAGGCAGAGGAGCGGGGCTTCTGTTCTCCCACCCCGGGCCTGCTCTTTGTGGTCAGATGCCAGCATTGGCGGCCAGGCATTGCGGAGCCGGGGGATGAGCGGATAAAAAGAGATCTCAGGGGACTTAGAGGCAGAGGCAGCAGCAGTGTTTTTCCACAGAAGGTATTTGCAGAGTAGAAGGTGCTTGCTCTTCCCATCCAAGCCCTTCAAGCCCAAAGGGGGAGCCCTAAGAGAACCACTCATGGAAATTGGGGGCGTATGCACGCAGAGGGTCTGGCTCCTATCCATCTCTGCCCTAGTCTCATGGGATGCTTGTTGAGCTGGAGAAGCTCCTTGGCTCACTGATGATGCCCTGGGCCAGCGTAGAGTACGGTGAGGGTTCTGGGAACAACGTGATTTGTGTCTCCTAGACTTGGGCAGGCATCAAGGCTGGAGAAGCCGGAAAACAGCAGCAGCTCATAAGGATACGGCGAAGAGTCAGGTCTGAAGTTGAGCATCTCCCGTGGTGGAGGCTGGTGTGATGGTTAAGGGTATAGATCCTGAAACTAGACCAGCCAAGTTCGAAATCTTGCCTCTGCCAGTTACTACTGTATAACCTCGGACAGTGTCTTCACCTCTCGTATCTTATTTACCTCATTAGTAATGTGAGGATAATATTCCTCATGGGGTTGTGATGAGTATTAACAACAGAGCTGGCATATGGTAATCTATTATAAATATGACATCATAACATATTACATTATTGTTATATTATTATAATATACACAATATATTACACATTACATGTATTTACATAGGCATAATATACATATATGTAATATGTACTAGAACATAACACATATTTATGCAATTATATATTTATATAATTTAGAATGCATTTATTATATTTATATATTATGTGCATGTTACAGATATTCACATGTATTTCATTATATAATAGGATTAATATTATATACGTATAATATACTCCTATGTATATCTCATATATCTTAGGCACTGCTAAGTGCTTTCTCAGAGTCATTCTATAACGGCAGGCCTGGCATTCACACTGGGCCTCTGAGTCCGTAAACCTATGGTCTCCGGCTCTTTGCCGTACTGACTTTGCATACACGTTGTACTCTCAAGGATAAACTAGTAAACTTTGAGGTCAGCCAGGCTAGATCTAAATCCCAACCCTGCTGTTACTAGTAGCCACATGGCTTTGGAACATTTTTGAATCTCTCCAAGGTTAAAATAGTATTTCCTTTATTCAATTGTTGGGATTAGACGAGGTAACGTGTAAAGTGCATGGCAGAGTGCCCAGCACAGAGCGCACACTCAGTAAATTACGACTGTGTTGGTTCCCTGGGCCTGTTTCTAGCTCTGTGACCTGCCATGTATTCACTCTGAGCTTCGGCTTTCCGTTCATGTCGAGGAGCTACAGGCTTACGGTGGGGAGAAGGGGGCGAAGAGAGAGGCAGCAAAGCACAGGCACATGGACTGTGCCTTAGTGCTTTGGGACTTTAAATATTAGTCATTTGACTTTCCGTTTGTGTTTTATTTATTTTCTACGCAGTGTCATCAGGCCCTGAGTTAGGTTTTGAAATGAATGAATCATCCCATTATCCTTGAGGACTGCATCAGGGTCAGAAAGTGTTACCCATGAGAAACTGACCAACAGAGAGGCTAAGTGATTGGTTCAAGGTCACAAAACCAGAAGTAATATTTGTGATCAGTGTGCTGGGCGTCACCTATTGCTGCGTCCTCAGGTTATAGGGCGCTGGTTATGTCAGGAGATGGGCAATGGTGTCTTTATAAATAGGGAAGAAACGGGGAGAGAAGCCTTGTTGGTTGCTCACCTACCGTGTGCACTAGGCATTTTATAGTAGTGTGTTGTCAAATTCTCACAACTGTATGAACCAACACATGAATCATGTTGGAACTACAGTCCCAGTGTGTCGGTGAGCCAGCTGAGACCCATACTGGAATTGGAACTAGTCTTCCTGATTCTGGAATTTGTGTTGTTTTCATGTCAAGATGAGAACCAAAGAGGCCTGAGTGATGTTTTCTGGAAACGACCAACCCTGTGCAACCTCAGAAGTCCTCAGAGAGTGGCTTTGGCTGCACAGTGCAATTCATATCTACAAATATTTATTGAGCCCTTTCTTAGGCCAACACCTGTTAGAGTCATCCATTTATTTCTGGAACCTGCCAAAACCAATAGCTCTGTTCTAGGACCATTCAAGGTCACATATATTTTAGTAATAGTAATTATAATAATAAAATAATTACCATATGGCAAATACAGTGGTTCATACATATCGCATTTGACTCTTTAGAAAACCCCAGGGAATATAGCTCTATTTTCCTAATTTTATAGATGACGAAACTGGGAGTCAGAGAAATTCAATTAGTTGTTTAGAACACATGTCTAGTAAGAAGAAAAGCTAGGATTTGACTATAGGCATTTTGATTCCAAAGCCTTTCCCTTTAATAATTTACCTTCTTGTGTCAGTTAGCATTTACTGGATAACAAACTATTCTAAAGCTAAGAGGCTTCAAACAGTAACCATTTTATTTAGCTTATGATTTTGTGCATCAGCTGGAAAGTTTTTCTGGTTTTGGCCATGTCCGCAGATTTCTGCTGCTCCCTCTCAAGTGTTTGTGGTCAGCTGGTGGTTTGCCAGGCACTGGATGATCTAGGAAGTTCTTAGTTACCTCTGAAGGGTACTGGCCTTTGGCTGAGCTCCCTGATTCTCCTCTACCTAGCTGCTCATCCTTCAGCAGCTGCTCTGGGCTTGTTCACACAGTGGTGTCTGGGTTCTAAGCACAACAAAAAAGCAAGCCCCAATGCACCATCACTTGATGAGTCTCTGCTTATCCCTCCCCCACTTCCTGTTAGCCAGTGTCCTCTTGGCCAAAGCAAGTCACATGGCCAAGCAACCCGCATTCAGGAATGGAGAATTAGACTCCACCTCTTGGTGGTAGAGGAGATATCTGTAGCCAATTCTGCAGTCCACCACACTTATTTTCTGCAAGGTCACTCAGTCTGGTGAGGTAGCAAGATATGCAAACAGATAAGTGAAAACATATTTTGAGAAATGCTTATAAATGTGGAGACTGTCTATTTCACTGGCTTCTAAAATACTATGGGCAACATGGAGCTTGGGAGTTCCCTTAAGTGCATGAGCTTTCTTTGAGAAAAGAGCCAGCGCAGGTCTTGGACTGCCTGAGCACTGCGACAGTTCAGTGCGGAGAAGCTATTGTGGCCATGGGGACCTAGCCCTTGAAACCCTTCAGGTTTTTCTAAGACTTTGTGTCACCTCTGCATCACTGCCCCACACCATCCCGCTGAGCACCTGGCACAGCTGGAAGC
Source organism: Micronycteris hirsuta (assembly GCA_004026765.1). Classification (NCBI taxonomy): domain Eukaryota; kingdom Metazoa; phylum Chordata; class Mammalia; order Chiroptera; family Phyllostomidae; genus Micronycteris; species Micronycteris hirsuta. The sequence continues at coordinate 20,931 of PVJI01023117.1, forward strand.
TTGGCTCGGCTGGGCGTCCATTTCAGGAAACTTAAAACAGAAAGTGCCATGCATGGCTCAATGTGCTTTCTAACTACTTTAGGTACTTAACAGCCCCAGATATGGCTTAGCTGTCTTTTGTAATGTTTGGAAAAACGTCCCTTACATACTCATGACTTCAAGAGGCAGTCTATTCCAGCTTATTTTGGCATGTTTTAGGGGTGGGTGAGTAAGGGTGGGTAGGTGAGTGGGACACACAATGGGGAGCTCCTTGAAGCCTCAGGTGGGAGTGGAGCCCTGACTGTTCCCCATCAGAATCCAGTTCCACTTGCCACTTCCCTTCCACTGTCAGTGGAGACAGAATAGCGTGAGAAAGGATGTGGACGCTGAGCAAATCCTGGCTCCCGTCCTCACTCACTCTGTAATTGGCATAAATTACTCAAGTTTTAGTGTCTCAGTCTCGTAATTGGTAAAATGAAGATAATAAAAGTAACAACTCATAGAGCTATTGTGAGGATTAAATGAGCTAATGTGTAAGCTCTTTAGTGGTTAGACCCACGCCATTGATACATAGTAAACTATGTGCCTGGCATATGGATCCACGTGCTTTATACGCATCCGTTCAGTGGAACTACACAGAATTTTTACGTAGTCAATGATTACCATTGTGTAAAAGGTCTTCCTTAGCTAAACATGGGAAAATATTAGCTATAACTTAGTTTGCTTAATAAATCCATTTAGTTCTCAGAAGATGCAAAACATATGCCCAATCCACAAGAAGGAGGCAAGAGCCCTCAGAAGGGATACATTAGGAGAGTCATGTGGAATTATATAAATGTGATAAACAATTCTTAGAAAAAATGAGATTTAGACAGATGTGCTCTTAAACTAATTGAGCAAAAATCAGTGGAAGGCTTAATAGGAAAACATAACTGAAAAATGAAAAAAAGACCCAAAAGGGACCATACCCAATGTTTTATATACAAAATACATTGCATCCATTAAACACCGAGGAGCTACATATATGATCTAAATGAGGAAATAACTCAGATAAATTGAGAAAAGCTCCTTGAACACTGCAGAAGAAAAAGGAACTTAAAAGAATATGAACTTTCTCAAAATGGGCTTAACCTGTTATTTCAGTTTTGAAGTGCTAGTTTGTTGTTAAGAATTTTAGGCCAATGTGTCTTTATGAACGAGAATGGCTTCAGGTGAACCGGTCTTCCTGTTCCTCGATCTCTCAAATATGTCCCCACCTCTCCGTCCGCATCACTATTCTCTGTGTTAAAAATGCTCATTATTCTTAGAGCAATAGTGTACATGTGGCTTCCTCACCCATTTTCTGTTTTCCTCATTGTAAAAGGGTGACTTTTTAAAAAATGTAAGATTGATAGGTGCTCACTTCTCTTAACTCCCATAGTGCTTTCCCATCACCTTCATATCACGTCTGCCTTCTGAGCTCAGCAAAGCCTTCTTGTGATTTGTCTTTGCCAATTTTCTGTTCTCTGGGCCTGTCTCTTTCCTACATGCAGCATCCATCCAACCGTGATAAACTGTTATGGACTCCTACTTCCACTAAAGAAAGACAAACTGCACACTTTGAAGGGGAGTTTAAAATATACCAGATCCTGGATAAATTACAAAAAATACGTATTGTGTAAACACATTGCTGGACTCCAAGGGTTAAGCAAAAAAAAAAAAGTGGGTTAAAACCTGAAGAATGAATGGTTATCTTGACACAATAATGGCAATTCTGTTTCATTCTCAAATGTGCTTTTGTCTGGACAATCAACTATCTGATCATTTTATTAACAGGCTATAGTATAACCAGTTGTCTCTCCGGTTTCAGATCAAATGGTTCTTCTTGCACTTCTCTTTATCTTCTCTTCCCATCCAATTTCACATTTATATGTTTCTTACTTCTATTACTCCACTTCTGGCACCAAATTCTGTGTCAGAAGACACAGCATCAAAACTCATGTTGCCTTAAATAGTGATGAAGATTTATTGATTTACACAATAGGAAAATCCAGACACAGGTTTGACTAATCTAGTAATTTCATGCTGTTATTGCAGATCCAGTTTTCTTTCTTTTTTTTTCATTCTGACCTTTACCGTGTAAGCTTCATCCCAGACTGTGCATCCCTCCTGATGTTAAAAAGGCTGCAGCTGTTCCAGGCATGGCATCTACACACCAGACCCTACCAGCATTCCAAGCAAGAATCCTGAAACACATCTCAACAGACTTGTTTAGGTCACATGCTCCCTCCCCCAATCCAATCATTTCCTCTAGGATGATGAAGTGTGCTGATTGGTTTAAATAAATTGGTACTTCTGGGCTGGGATGGAGTCAAAATCCTGAAGTACCTGAGCTCCGTAGAGGTCTAATTAGGTAGAGGGAAGAAGGAATGGATACTGAATCAACAATTAGCAAGCCTGCGGTCCATGATAGAAGCCTCGGTATGTCTAGCAAACCCAGCCGAATTATTAGAGCCTCCAACTTGAGACTCATCGTGGTCACACTGAAGAACTTTTGGATTTGTAGCTATGTGGCCCACAAAGAGGAGTTCCAGAGCATTCATTCTGTTCCTGAAGCCAAACAGATCTGAGTCTTGAACCTAGGTATGAACCTCTAACCTGGCTTAGAATCTTGGCCAAGATAATTACTTTTTTGATCTCCATTTTTTCTTATCTGCAACTTGGGGATGATTTCCCTATCTTACTCAGTTTTGTGAGCAATGAATGAGATCATGCATATAAAGCACCCAGTATAGTGCATGGCAGAGAGTAGATAAGTTCCCTTTTAGTTTATAGTCACTAAATTGATTCTGAAATTATCAGCATAATGACTTTTCCTTGGGTCCTTTAGCCCACCTGCCAGGCTGTGGCTGCACCTTTGTATCCTTATATAGGAGGTGGAGAGATTGTGAAATAACTTGGCTTCTTATTCTCAGCATCTCTTTTTTGAATGGTGGGGAAAACTTGATTTCTTAAAATTTCTAATAAATATAAATGTATTTTAATATTATTAATCAACACGGAACAGCTCTCTGAATCTTGCTGACCTGGAGCAATTTTTCTCTCCTCCTCGGAATCTTCACCCATTGTGTTTGGCCTGAG
>PVJI01023118.1:0-24089 GCA_004026765.1 Micronycteris hirsuta
TCATCATCATCACCACGAAGTTCACTAGACCAGAAGGAACTTGCCGCACTTCAGTAAATACCATTGCAGAATGTCTGTTGACCAGCTATATCCATTGATGATGCCAGACAGAGGCTGACACCTAGGGAAACAAACTCCACAGGTTGCCCGAAATGAAGGCTGTTTTCCCAAATGAAGACACTGTGAAAAGTATTGGGGAATGTAAGTCTCTTTCTCTCAGTTTACCCTTGACTTATTTTAGCGAGAGTTGACAGAAGGGGAGGAAGAGAAGAAAGAAATACTGAAAACCAGAAGATTTATTCAGTGATCAGAGAGTAAATGAAATAATAACACTTGAGTGTGATAAAAATTAAAATAAAACAAGCAAATAGTAAGCACATAAGTTGAAGTAAGGTGGGATGATTTGTTTTCTCTAAACAGATGATTGAGTTTGGTCAGAGTTCCATTTAGAAACAGTAAAGATTTTTTAATTTTATTTTTTTATTTCTATTTTTATTTTTAAAGATTTTATTTATTTATTTTTAGAGAGAGGAGAAGGGAGGGAGAAAGAGAGGGAGAAAGAAAGCAATGTACGGCTGCCTCTCACGTGGCCCTCACTGGGGACCTGGCCCGCAACCCAGGCATGTGCCTCGACTGGGAATCGAACCGGGACCCTTTGGTTCCCAGCCCGCACTCAATCCACTGAGCTACACCAGCCGGGTAGAAACAGTAAGGATTTTTTTCTGCATGTGAGTTTTAGAAGATAAATGTCACCTTCTCTCCCATTACCTAGGTATGGCATGTTTGACTGAACTTTTTTTTGCTAGAGGAAAGGAGAGACCCTGTGTTACATCAAAAAGCTCATATCAAGGGTGTTTTCCCAAATAGGAAGAAGGCATTCTGAAACCTGGGGAGTCCAAGTAGGACGAGATGGTGCTGATGTTCTGTAAACGTGGTTCAATGAATGTCAATGTGTTAGAAGTAGCTCCTTTGAGATGGTGGTGTCAGGCGGGGCTTCCTAGAAGATGCAGCACTTGGCACTATTTCATTCCTGCAGCCAGAATTTTTACATGTAAATCAGATAACACTGCTCTTCTGCCCCAAACTCTTCATTGGCTCCCCACTTTCTTGGAGTGAAAACCAAAATCCTAAGTGATCTCATTACACCTCTGACCTTTCTGACCTGTGTCTTGCTAGTTTTCCCCTCACTCTGCTTCAGACTTGCTGGCTGTGTTGTATCCTCTTGTGGCCTTTGCTATTCTCTTATGGCCTTTGTCTTCTCTGTTCCAATATTCTTCTGCCAAATATCTGTATTTTAATGTGCTACATTTTTTATTGGTTTTATGTTTGCTTATTTTCTGTCTCTTTCTTTTGGATTAGGTGCTTCACAAAGGCAGGGATTTTTTTTTCACCCATTTTGTTTAAAATGTTTTTGATTCACTAGAATAGTACCTGGCATAGGGTAAACACTCAGGAAATACATGCTGAATGAATGGATGGATGAATGAATGAACGGCGGGTAGGATGACCACTCTTAGCCACATTTTGAAATGGAGGTAGCAGTTGGTTCATACAAGACTGTGCATGTTAAAATAAATTCTTTTATAGGTAACTCAAAGAGTGAATATTTTGACCTATTCTCCCTAAAAAAAAAAAAAAAAGATGAAATTCCTTTCACAGAGAAAAGTTTTCTATTTATCAGCCATAGTACTTGACTGGAGGAAATTCTATTTGTGAATTCCCATTCAATTCTCAAAGTTGTTGCAAATTCTCATTGGGATTCTGGGAAAGACTTACCTATAAAAGCCATCTAATGAAGAAGTTTCTCCATGAAATGCTCCGTGGAGGCCAAAGTCTCCAAGATCTCAACTGTTAGGCATACAACGTGCTTCCTCATTTTCTGGGCCACTTTGCTGCCAAGGTGCATCGTGAAAGGAAGGCGATAAACCTCCCCAAATTTTCTCTCGTCATCCGAAGTCTCAAGTTAGGAAGACTGTCCGCCACCCAACACGGATCCAGGCGGACTGAGCAACAACGATGAAAGGTTCAGCACAGCGGCTGTTCTCACAGGGAGTCTTTTGGATGTGTGAACACAGAGGACCTTGGGTCCTTGGGATACTTTTGTTGCTAAAGAAACTGAATTCCTTTCAAGTGTGGTTCTATAGAAAACAGGGACAATGTTGAAGAGCCATTGTCATGTTCTCCTAGAGCAAACGTGCACAGCTTTTAAGTTAAAATTGGATATTTGAAAATCTAAAAGCTGTCTCTATGGACTTTTGTATTAGAAGCTGTCTATAATATGCGGACCAGTGGGATACTTTGGAACCTACATCCATTGTGCCAACATGAAATAGGCCAGACCGCACTAGGAATCAAAAAAAAAAAGAGTAAACTGCTCATTCATTTGGTGGAGCTAGGTGGAAGTGGGGAGGGGGAAGATGAACTCTTTCAGGACACCCAGTACAGATGTAGACACGGATGTATCAGATACAAGGTGGGAAGAGCAAAGGAGTTCTCGATATGCAATATGTCAGCTATTGAGATTTATATTTGTATAGCAAAATCAATACATTTGATGTGATTTTTCAGTGTCTCTGCTCAAATGTAGATATGGACTTAAGTTTAATTTTATAAAAACATTTCTGTTGCAATAATCTTGTGCTCAAAATTCAAAGTACCTGAAAGAAAATCTTTTTTCAAGGTCCATCTACCAAGGGAAGGAACAGCTCGCTACAAAGCCAACAGCCCTACTGACATATAACTACTAGAATACACAAGAAATCCCCTAACTTCTCCATGCACACCCTCTACAAGGTGGAAGCAATTTTATTTGAGGCCAACAAAATCTGGCTCAGCCTTTTTATCCCATTTTAATTGGGAAAATTACATAATATTAAAAATTTAAAGAGCACTCCTGGTGCCAACAGTTTAAAATAATTAAAGGATATTATGTTTATACAAAAATGTAGGCAAATATATTTTTGCATAATTGTAATCAGTATGACCAGAGGGTTTTATACTTTGGTTTTTTGATTTTATGTCATATGTATTTTATACAATGTTGCAAATTTTAAAAATGTTTTAAAAACTATTTGTATAACATTTCAATGAGTGGGCATACCATAATGGCATTTTAATTATTTCTCATTTTTAGGTGTTATAGTTTATGTTAGAGTCAACATCTGAATTGAAAGAAAAAGAGCTTAAATGACTGGTTTCTCCAGGATGATTTCTGGGACTTGGATTATTAAAATACTTTTATTCCTATTGATATGCACTGATATATCGCTTTTCAAAATGATAGGCCCACGTTGCAAATGCACCCCAAATTTTTTGAGCTTATAAATTTTAATACATCTTCAATATCATTGGCAATTGTAATTTATTTTAAAAAGTTCATCTGTGTAATAGCTATGAAATGTAACCTCATTGTTTTAATTTGCATTAATTTGATTATTGTAAACATATACTGAACCTTTACCCTGCATATTCATTTAGAATGTTCATTTTCTTTTTCCATGCAAATCATTGACATCGCTTAAATATATTATTTTATCATTTCTAGTACTCACAAAGGTTATAGATGTATGTCTAAACTTTTCTAATTATATATATTTATATACAAATACCTAAAGATGTTTAAGAATGTGTGCCTATTTCACTTTCACATTAGATAGAAATCATTGCAGGGCTTAGAAACTATCAAATGATTCTTTTCTCTGAGAGGATATTAAAAAGTCTAGCATCTTTATCATATGCTACTGAGAACTTAAATTATTTACTTTAATGATATAATCCATATTACCTTCCCCAGACCCATAAGCTTCCAGTAACTCAGTGAAATAGTCACCCCTGTCTAGTTAAGGAGTTGTCATTAGAATCCTCTTCTTTTGCAGGCTGGTGACCCGCCTGCACAGGAAGGCTACGTGGCAGGAAGGCAGATGCAGGATGCAAGACGCTGCTGCTCCCTGTGCAGTGCTTTGGCCCGTGAGAGGGGCACTAGGATTAAGTCCGAGATGTATTTCGGCCCAACGCTCAGCATACAGAATAGGCCTCAGTGCCATGCCCGGCAGCTGCCATCTACAGACCCACTATTTAGTTGTAAGCATTCTTTGGTCTCGTAAATTTCCATGAACCTGGTCGAAGGAAGGATTTAAAACTATAAAATGTATCCTTCAACTAAGAACAACAGAATCTGTACTTGAAGTATCTCAGCCACAGAAGCAGGTCGGGACGAGGCCCGAGCAGGCAGAGGGCTTGCCTCAAGACAGACCAGACTCGCTCTCTTGTATCTTTTGGGCAGCCCGGCTGCACACTGGGCAGTTTTTAGGGGCTCTTGGACCCGCAGATTGTGTTTGGGGAAAACTAACTTTCATTCTTTCATTCTCTCATTCTTTCTTTTCTTTTCATGGTTTAATACCCTCTTCGATGGCAATCAGGAATAGAAAACTTACCCAGTACCACACCCGTCAAAAGGTTAGATGGTCTGAGAACTGACATCGTCTGTTTAAAAAATAAGTTCAGTTTTCTTTTCATTCATTTACTAATAAGGTAAGGGGTGTGCAACAAGTTACACCAGAAAATTTAAATTCCAGGGTTTTAAGTCATAAACTCTCTCCATGAATTCAGTGGTGTCCTTGAGCTAGTCGATAACATGTCTGAGACTATGTTTCTTATTTATGAATAAGAAACCTGAACAGATGACCCGGTTTTTCTCTGGCTGTCACATTTTGTGATTCTTTCTTAGCACCTACTTCCGGTACAATGCCCTTCAGGCTTATGAAGAAAGTAGGAAAGAAATGTAAGGTGTGTTCCCTTCTAGGCCAAAATTGTCAGTCTTGTGACTGTCCACAGACATAACAGGCAAGTAAGAGGAGAGGCGCATACAGTAGTGATGCTCTGAGGCAGCGGATGAGATGATGTGGTGTTCTGAGGCTGGAGAGAATACAATGGAATGGAGGCTGTGAAGCCCTGTGTTCCAGATTCCACTGTGGCACCTGGTCTCTGGGCTGCTTGGTTTAAGTGATTAGGTTGCTTACCCATCAGATGGAAAAATAATAATCCTCTTGAATCATTTATTGTTGTAAGATTTAGACGTGGAATGTACAGGGAATCACTAGTTCCCTGATATGTTGTAGACACTGAAAAAAAATAAAGACAGGATATGGAGAAGGAGGAAGATGCAGGAAGAGGAGAAATGTGGCAGCATAAACCAGGGCTCAAACTGTATATTAGAAACCATTTTTGGGTGCAATTTCAGTTGAGTAAGGGAATTTATAAGTGTTGCATGCGTTTATATCACTTACATCATAGGGTTTAATGTTCTAGGGGGACAAAAAAAAAGAATGAAATTAATATCATTACTATCATGCCTGGTGTACGTTTGAGAACTTACAGCAAGATGACCTGATTTAATCTGATGTGTGAGAAGATAATTCTCTAAGGGAGCGACCTCTGTGTTGAAATCTAAAAGGTGCTAAATAGGAACTGATTAATTGATGGAAACTACACACATAAAGCCCTGAAGTGGGGAGGAGGATGGCACATCTGAGCAGCTAAAAGGTTAATGGAACTGGAGCAAGGAAAGAAGCCAGAGTGGTCCCAAGGGTCCAGTGGATGGAAAATTAGTCAGAGGAAGCCTCTAGGGTAAGGGGGGAATTCTTGTTGAAGACAGTTCAAGTTGATTAGATATCAGCTGGAGGTGCTGAAGAATGAGGAATTTGATCAGATACTGGGGTGGGTTTGGGGTAGCGGGATTCTTGCTAAACTAAGCAAGGTTCTTGCTACAGTACAAGGTTCTTGCTAAGGTCTCAGCTTAGAGGGTTTAGGGAAGCCTGACTAGACTCTGGAAAAGGAGAGAGCCTTTTCCAGATAAAATTACAATTTATTTTCAATTTGTATATCTGATTAGATAAGAAATACCTGAGTAAGTTCTTTCTAAAATTATGTATTCCTTTTGTACATCATCATAACATCCTCTAAAATGATTTTTTTTCTATTATTCATGTACTATGCTAAGTTCAAAATGAACAACATCTATTAAGAAGTTTTGAAAGTGTTGGTGTTTTTTAAGTGTGCTAAACCTTCAGGGTTAATGATGTCACCACCTTTATAGGGCTTAGCCTTGAAAAAGGTGTTTGTCAAAGGCGTTCTTTCCTTTGATAGATGTTGGCTTACGTGCCATTCCTACAACCGATACATACAGTAAACCAGTGTTGTGCATTGTGGAGCTAAATAGAACAGTGAAGTAAAAGAAATATCTTTTGTACTCTAATGGAGCTCTTTCCTTTTTCCTTCAAATTATTACCAAAAAGCCTTTAGTCCTGAGTATAAAGCCCTGGATCTACCTGGGCAGACTCTAAATTACCCTTCATATTTGTATTCTTGTATTTATATGTGATCTTTATGACAATTCTCTATGAAAGTAGATGCAATAGATTCAGAACTTGGGTTTTGTGGTCAGGCCACCTGGAGTTCAAATCCTGACTCTGCTATTTATTAGCTCCTTTTTATTTTTTATTTTTGCTAAGTACATTACATGTGTTATTTTAAACTCAAAAATACCTCTATGTGAGAAGTGTTGTTACTTTCATTTGTAGAGGAGAAAATTGAAGCTCAGAGAGGTGAAGCTGTTTTTCCAAGGTCACTCACCGAGCTTACTAACCGAGGTTAGTGACTTTCTCTTTTATAATTAAAAATATTGCATATTTTCCTGACTCTGAAATTCCACAAACCTCCTGAGGTGGACCAATATCTAGGCCTCGAAGCACTTTGCCTTATTAAAAACCAACAAATCCTCCCCATTGAAAGATTTCCCTGACCAGGGAAAACATTTTTCTCTTGTTTCTTAATGGAAAAATCAAGCCTGCTGATTAAAACAGAGTAATAGTTTTGAAAGCTGCCTCTTGACAGAGCATTTGCTTTCTCATTTCCTAATGAATTGCTCCCCAAAGAAACTCATTATATTTCAAGACCCAAGGCTCCCTGGAGACGCCTCGACCTCCACCGTTTACTTACTAAAATGTTCATCATTTAGAAACCCATAAGCCTTGCCAGATTCACTGAGTCCTTTGAATTCTTTGCTTATCAATAACTGTTTGTTCTGTTATGAGCAAAACAAGCTTGACTCTCAAATAATCAGGAAAGGAAGCCGTTTCTTACATGCAAGGAACATTTTGTTCATGAGATGAAAAGATAGCATTATCAACATTATTATATTGTTTTATTATTAAGATTATTATAATTACAGTTGAAACAGGAGTCTTGGCTCATGGGTATACATGCATAAAACAGTTCTGTTGTTTCCAATAAGACGTCCCAGCAATGTTCACTTGATCCCTCTTTCCCTCGGGGGAGCAGGTGCCTTTCATAGTATCTAATGTCATAATGTTTTAGAGTCCTTTGAAAAGTTTATTGAAATAGCTTACTGTTAGTTCTTAAGGTTCAGATCCTTTCATTTTAAGACTTCGGATTCGTATGAGAATCCTTCCCTGCCTTGCCCTGGCTTCTGAAGGTGGCCCTTGCTCCCCGGCCTTCCTTGGCTCCCGCCACTCTACTCTCTGCCTCCACCGTCATGTGATGCTCCCTGTTTGCCTCCATTGTATCTTCTTAGAAGGACATATTGGCATTAGGGCCCTTGCTACTACAGTACGACCTCATCTAACTTAACTCGTTACATCTACCATCGCTAAAGAAGACCACACAGACTGAGGTTCTCTCAGGCAATGACTTCAAGATATCTTTTGGAAATATATGATTCAACCCACAACACCCTTCCTGCCAGGATCCCACATTTCATAACGGATTCCCTTGGCTTTGAAAACCAGAACTAGTCACATGATCCCCTACTTCCCAAATGGGGTGTGAAGAGAAGAGGTAGAATTTCTTCATGAATTTTTCACTATTTCGCCTGCACCTCTTGCATATTTATTTCCTAATGTACCACAGTTTATTTATCTATTCTTCTACTGGAGGACATCTTGGTTATGTCTAAGTTTTTGCAATTATGAATAACGCTGCTATAAATCTCTGTGCACAAGTTTTTGTGTGGACATAGTTTTCAATTCATTTGGGTAATATCAGTGAGTGCAATCAATAGATTATATGGTAGGAGTGTATTTAGCTTTTGAGAAATTGCCAAACTGCCTTCCAAAGTAGCTATACCATTTTGCATTTCACCAGTAATTGAATGAGAGTTCCCGTTTCTCCACATCCTCACCAGCATTTGTTGTTAGTATATTTTTGATTCAATGTTTTGGCCTCATATTTCCAAATGTTTGTTGGGGGATTTTTAATTCCTTTTTGAGCGTAGTATTATAGTTTTCTTGGCATCAAGGTTGTTTTTGTGGAATAAAGGAAGAAATTTCCTGAACTGAAATGATTTGCTTCATCCTTTCTGTTTTTATTTCTGTCATTTTGTATTAATATCATCAGATTTTTGTGGGGTTTTTTTTTTTTTTGCTATTTCTGTTTGTTTTGTAAACATTGTTCCTAGTGCCAGAATTCTCTCTACTCTGTATACTCTTCTGCGCAGTTCGTTTTATGGGTGGGGTTGGTGGTGGTTGTGGGAAGGAGGGGTTGATGTGCCTTATTTCTCTTTTATTTATGTGATCATTAATTTCCCTCCACTTTGTTCCTTATTTCCATTTTTGGTCTCATTGCTAAGGAGAACCTCCCATCCCCTAAAAGCATTATTGTCATGTGATAATTAACTGCCAAGCTCCTTTTCTGTAGCCAGTGCTGTGAACCGCCAAGTTCTGACCTGTATTCACTATGTGGTGTTGAATATTGGACTTTCATTTACTTGGGTGACTTTGTCTGTGCGTTGTCTGTTTCCTACGTACTCTTTTCCTCGTGAAGTCCCTTAAGCCTCCTCTATCCCCTTCCCCACATCTACAGGTTTGCGGTCATGGTGGGAGCCCTGTGGAAAGTTTTTAATCTGCTTACAATTAATTTAAAAGTGGTGCTGTTTTTATCTTCTAGTGAGAGTAAAGACCTATTACGTTTTTTCCCCTTATTTATTTATTTTTTAGACAGAAGGGAAGGGAGGGAGAAAGAGAAGGAGAGAAACATCAGTGTGTGGTTGCCTCTCACGTGGCCCCCACGGAGATCTGGCCTGCAACCCAGGCATGTGCCCTGACTGGGAATCGAACTAGCAACCCTTTGATTCGCAGCCTGTGCTCACTCCGCTGAGCTACGCCAGCCAGGGCGAAAGACCTATTACTTTTGTTGATGTTATGAGGTTCATGGGGACGGTATTGGGAAGAGTGGAAATGGGAAAGTTAACTGTCTTCCAACCACTAACTTTGAATTAAAAGCAGAAATTTCAAAACTAGAAATGATATAACCTGAATGCAATTTTACAGGAAGATAAGGTCCTGAGCTTTCAAAGACTGAGGCTGTGAGCCTGTATTTCAATACAACACATGGAAGTGACATATTTGAAATGAAGAAAAGCTAGCTGGTTAGATGAATGGGTAGGGAGACAAAAACACGTGGGTGAATAGACAGACACGTTGGTAGGAGGGCTGGTATTAGAGCAGAGGGTTGATGGAGAACTTTTCCCATTCTGTGAAGGTCCGCTGACTGAATGGAAGGGGATTTCAGAGGAGGGAATTTCCTGTTTGAGAGAGGCTGGTTCATGGTGTCTCTCTGTACATTCCAATGAGGCCGAATTAAATGGGCAATTACTGCAAACAAAAAGGTGAAAACAATGAGCAGAAAGTCAAAGAAAGACGTATTTTCTTAGGGAAAGCAACATTTTTGAAGGAGTCATCCTCGTTTGGGTGGTATGTGGTGAGTAAGGGGGCTGAGGTGTTAGAGCTGACCTCTGCCCGCAGCTCTGGAGGAGACGCATACCTCGTCCAAGAGTTTCGGAGCCACTAAGTTGGTAGAAGTTCCTGGCTTTGCCAGTGAGTAGCAATAAGCACGGAGGAGGAAAAACCCTGCAGTCACCTACATTCCCACTGCTTGGCAAATGCACAGGGGTTTTCCCTGGGTAGAAAGGACATTGTGAAAGACAGTAGAACTTAGGCACCTTGCAAAACCCCTAAACGAACCCCCGCACCAGAGCAGAGGAATTTAGGTAGATTATGGAACAGAACACCTGTGACATGGAGAGAAGGAAGATCTGCTTTGCAGGGTTACTAATGTTGGATATCTACTCAAAAAGAAGCTTACATCAATCCCTTAATAACCCACTTTTTAATTTTTTTTTTTGCCAGCAGCTTAGAGGGAGTTAGGAGCCAGATAATGCCATATGAGGAGGTGGTGGGGGGTAGCAGGGGGAGATAGAGAAGCAGATATAACAGACATTGTCTTCTTCACAGATGGGGGAAGTGTTTAGCACTATTCTCTCCATTTTTTCTCTCCATTTTTCATCTCTTTAAAACACACACACACCCACACACACACACACACACACACACACTTCTGCTGGCAAGTCGTCCTAGATATGCTGGTAGTGGAGAATTAGAGTGTGAAAGATACTAACGATCCCTAGAGCTGGCCAAATAACTACCCCAAATGAGACTACTTTAAGTGAAGAAGAAAAGAGTTTGGGATCAATATTTATCAGACGAGACTGATATCTAATCGATTGCTTTTCTTTTCCGTGCTCTTCCCAGGTAGTTTGCAGAGAGTGGAAACAAAAAGTAACAGATATTATTAATAAAGAAATAACTGAAATCTCTCTTGTATATTGCATTTCAATCGATCCGGCAGGAAACGACTCTTATGTTACCTTCCTGGTATCTGTGGTTCCTGCCGCAGCCAGCTTGTCCGCCTGTACCCTCAGACTCCTCCTTTGCACTACATGTTCGTTTTTTGGGTGCTTAATATGCGATAGCTACTATTTTAAGAAATTTACATGTGTTGCATTATTTTAATGCCTACAATGAGTAGGTACAATTATTTTTCCAACTTTATGGAGGAGAAATGCAGGGACAGAGGAATTAAGTAACTTGCCTGTCACACAGCTATAAATGGTAGAGCTAAGATTCAAATTCACGTAGTCTGGCTCCAGGCAATGCTCTTGATTACTAACTTAAGCTGGTAAACTTTTGTGGTCCACACTCCTGTTTTGGGGCAAACGTGTTTGTAAATCATATTATTTATGTAATAATCTTACGACTTCTAAAATGAACATTTGTTTCTGCTCTTACCTGTTTGCACATACATACACACAAACGCACACAGTACCAACTTCTTTTAAGTTGGGCCAGGATGACTTGGTCTTTTGATGTTTAATCTTTCTGTGCTCAGTGAGTTATGTCTTTTACCCCTGAAGTTATTTTATCTTTAAAAATGGCCCAGCTTAAAGATTCTCATTGCCATCCATTTGAGAGCACTGAAGTGAGAGTTATTCCATCCAAGGCCACCATTTATTAGCTCTGTGTGTCCTTATGTAAACTTTCTGATCTTCCATACCTTCTTCCATGAGAAGGTAATTCTGCCCACCTCTCAGGTGGGTATGAAGATCGTACAAGATGCTGTGCATAATCTCTAAAGACCTTTTTAAATGAATGGGGCTACTAATAACTAATTTGTCTTATTTTCTGTGTATTGTCTTTGTCATTCTTTGAAAAATGAGAGTTCCCTGGGTCTTCCATCCCCTACCAATCCTCTAGAGCTTAAGTACAATAGATAACCTAAGTTTCTCACGTAGTAACTTCATCAGAGAAGTAAGAAATATGTATTTGAAAGTGGAGAAAAATGAGGCCAAGGAGTCACACAGGGGAATTGAAACCAGAAGTAGTTCTAACTCATAGACTAAATCCATTTTCTTTAGATTATAGTGTTTGCTTTTTCATGCCTGTGGTTTTCTTTTCATTTCATCATATAGCGTTTTCACCTCTATTCAGAGCTAAAGAAGGAAAAAATGAAAACAAAAATTAATTCAAATCTCAATTCAATGGGGTCTTTTTCATAAATTTTCAGGTTCCTAGTTCTATTGTTTGTATATAAATAATGCATCGGTAAGAATTTAAATTTCTCTAGGACTTCATTATTCTGCAGCACTCATGGTCACTATTCAATATGATTTCTCTCAATAATTTGTTTTAAGATGTATCAAGTAGATGGAATCATTCTTTTACCTACAAAGAACTAGAAGCTCAAGAAGCTGGACAGGATAAACTGCTGGTTAAAGAGACATAGTGGAAGGAAAAGGATTCTCAAAGATAAATCAGAGCCTAGCTGGTGTAGCTCAGTGGATTGAGCGCGGGCTGGGAACCAGAGGGTCCCGGTTCGATTCCCAGTTGGGGCACATGCCTGGGTTGTGGGCCAGGTCCCCAATGAGGGCCATGTGAGAGGCAACCATACATTGCTCTTTCTCCCTCCCTTCTCCTCTCTCTGAAAATAAATAAATAAAATCTTAAAAAAAAAAGATAAATCAGAATGCTACTCCCTTTTCACCTGGAATATTACCATTTACTGCTTGATCAGAGTTATTCAATTAAGAGTTTCCAAGCTTTCCCCAGAGAATCTATAATGTGAGACCCAACTGCTTGTTTGTTGCACTGAAATACCTAGTACTTCAAAGCCAGTCATTTTTAACCCTGGCTTGTATTTTAATGTCCAATTTAAGATGGTATTGTATTTTTAAATGGTAGATGTGGGTCCCAGGCATCGGCTGGAGATTCCCTGGGGAGATGAGAATTCTGTAGAAAGGAATCAGATTTTCAGTATGTGATACATAATTCATCACACTCACATGCATTTGAGCATTTGCATACATTATTTGGCAATTAGCCTATCTAATTGCTTTCTGACATTAGAAATTAGCTTGCCTCTTTGCTCTGCTTTTCTGCATAGTGCCATTATCCATACGTCACTGGAGTCCATTGATCCCTGCAGAGCTACATGTATGGCTTAACTCCCAAAGGTCTCATCATATTACAGAGACGATTTCAGGATTTTAGAATCATCTTTGACCTGTGAAATTTTGGAAGAGAGAGCACACTCATTTTGGTATTTTTTTGTAGAGCTTATAAATCATGATGATTATAGTATGTGATAATAGTCAGAAAATAATTAGAGTTTAGAGTTAATGAATATGCATGCATGTTGGTATTATATAACCCCAAACATCATCATTTTACATGGCAACAAAATCACCAATGTGTACTCTTTTGCTTGTTTATGCAAACAGTCTGGAGCACAAAATGCTGACGAGCCACAAAAGAAGGTGCATGCTGTATGGGCTAGGGTCGGTCACAAAGATCTCTGTGGGGTGATGGATTTCATGTCATTCCCAAAGAAGTAAAAGATAGAAAATGAGATGTTGGAGTATTTCCAGAGAAAGTTGCCTGATTTGCCTTCAAGAATTCTAATAGGCAAATATTGCCATAGAAAAAAAAGTTTCACCAAGTAGAAGTCTCTCCGAGTGTAATGGCTAATTTATATGTCAACCTGATTGGGCCGTGGGGTGCCCAGATACCTGGTTAAACATTGTTTCTGGGTGTGTTTGTGAAGGTGTTTCCAGAAGAAATTAGTATTTCAGTTGGTAGACTGAGTAAAGCAGGTTGCCCTCCCCAGTGTGGGTGGGCAATCATCCAGTCCATTGAGGGCCTGAATAGAGCAGAAAGGGAGAAGAGGTTGAATTCTCTCTCTGTCTGAATGATTAGCTGGACCATCCACCTTCTGCCCCCAGGGATCCTGGACCCCGGGCCTTTAGATCCAGACTGGAATCTGCAACATTGGTGGCTCTCAGGTCTTTAAACTACACCACTGTCTTTTCCAGGTCTCCAGCTTGCAGACGGCAGACTATGGGACTTCTCAGCCTCAATAATCATGTGAGTCAATATCTCACAATAAATATTTTTAAAGATATATCTATATTTATATAGAGAGACATAGATATGTGAATATATATATAGATATAAGTATATAGAAATATAGAAGAGAATATAGGTATATATGTTTCTTAGACATGTTATATGTCTATATTTCTATATACTCTTCTATTGTTTCTCTTTCTCTGGAAAGCCTGACTAATAATCTAAGGTTTCAGATACTTGAATTTCTCAGTTCAGATGAGTTGGATTGATTCAGAAGACTGATTCATGCTGGAAACTCTCACAAAAGACTAAAGAATGTATACCAAAATGAAGGTGACTGGCTGACTTTTTGGATAAATAAAACTTTGTCTCATCTCTTTCTTGGAAAGTCACAATCAGAAGATAGCTTGATTAATATGAGTGCTAATAAGAATTAGTTATAAAACTGGACAATCTAATGGTATAATTGTTTTCTGTGATAAACTCTCCCCCAGGACTAGGATATTAGTTAATTAATGTAGAACTTTTCTTTTTGATCAGACTTTAAGTCATTATTTGTAAAACTTGTCTAAGAAATTTCTTCTAAACCTGATACTGTATATGCTCAACTGCTTTAGTTTGATTAGCAGCAAGTCTTGATTTGGTCTAGGAATTTTTATTTCCATTTAAGGTAATGGTATATCACTTTAATGATGCATATTGGTTGGATTTTATAGTTTATCTCTGAGAAGTTATATTTCTTTTCTCTTAAAAAACATTTTAGAAGCATCTCATTATTGTTTCATTGCAATGCTCAGGAACATTAGGAACATTTGGAAAAGCTGGCGACATTCCTATTGTAATGAAAGCCTAATACTACGCCTAATGGCATGATGGAAGGACTTACAGCTATAATAAAATATGTGGGTGAAGAGTTTAAGAGTGGCTTGGTTTGAACCAGTAACAATATTGTCAAGAGTTATGAGATCCTGGATGGATGCTGGAGAAAGATGAATTGGAGGTAGGTAGTTGCAGATGCTAGAGCAAAATGCTAGGATGAAATTCAGTCTGGAATGAAACCACTGTAAGCCCTTGCATAGAGAGGAGTGAGACACTCTTGGGTCTATCATGGAACTTCACTGATTGAGGGCTGCTCTGTCTTTAGCCACCTTCTGGGTCCTGGCGAACACAGAACTGAATGGTGAAAGGAAGCTTACTGCCATGCAATCTACAGAGGAAGTCAAACATTAAACAGTTATTTAAAAATTCATTAAATAATTCATTAAATGGCAACACACCATAAAATAGAAGTTTAGAATTCCACGGGAGGAAATCCAGTGGTATTAAACAGAATCTGCAGGGCGGCTGTACTCTGAAACAACTTTCTAGAATAGTAGGAAAATAGATTCATTTGCTTCTAAGTATGAATCTGCAATTACCAGCAAGGGATTATCATATATAAACAGAAAAGTAAGGTATTAGTTGTTGCATGTGGGCTCAGAGGATCTAAGAATCTTTCTTTCATTTATATTTTTTTATTGGCAACATAAGGTGGTGTCTTTGGGCAAATGTTTCTGAGAGTCAGTGAATGTCCTGAGGTATCTGGGTAATAACTACTCTCGTTGGGATTCCAAGCTATATCTAACTCAAGTGCATTTACTCAGTGACCCTGTGCATATTACAAACTCCAGATGCCTATTTTGAGATTTATCTGCTTTTATAAGCATAGATATATGGCCTAGACAGGAATGTGGCAGACAGAACACTAATAAGCTGTTCCCGAAAACTGAGGAAAGGTGAGGACCGAACACACAGTAGGTGGGACCCGTGTTCTTGGTCCTCATTTATTCATTCTTCAAATTGTCACCTGTGCCAAAAAGTTCAGCCAGGGTTTCAGTGGGATTCTAGAGAAGGTGAGGTTAACAAATCATTTTCTCTTTCTTCTCCTGAGGTTTGAATGTCACCAGAGCCCTAAAATGCAATAGGAGATTTTAATGTACATTTGGGTGTATGATCCTCTCTATTATCATTCTGATTATTATTATCATTATTCACATCCTATTCGCTTTCCACCTTGAGCGAATATGACATTTCAGTGCTATGGAAAATCAATGAGGCAAAAATTTCTCATGCTACCACAAACAATTACCGTTAAGTACAAAAACCAAATACCACATAGACAATATAGAAAAGAGATTAAAATGCAGCATATATATACCATCTGTTATTGAGAATCTTTTAAGTGGTCTTCAACATGAGTGTTTTCTGCTAGAAAGAAAAGACTCACTCACTGAATGACCGTAACCTGAACTGAAACCTGCTTTTAGCATAAGTAGCTATGTCCTCACTTCTGATAATGATGCCAAACCTTGGATTTAATTAGACTTTAATTGCTGTTTTACGTTGTCTCCTGCCTCAGACTTTGCTTTTTTTGCCATCTCATTCTGTTGTTATTGTTCTCCACGCTCTGTTTTCGTTCCTGTATGGACACCGCAACAACTAACAAGGTAGTCGCAGAGCTTAGCTAACAGGGTGGTCCTCTCAGGAACACACGATGTTTGCCAAGAAGCTCCTGTGACTGAGATTTTGTGTGACAAGAGTGGTGGTTTGCCAAGCATATTTTAATTTCTCCTGGGAAACAATAGGCTCATGTTTCCTTGCAGATGGCTTTGGTCATATGACCAAGTCCTGGCCAATGGAATGCGCACAGAAGTGATCTTTGCTCATAAAACCTTTCATAGGGTGCTCTATTCGGTTACTTCCCCTGTTTCTTTGGTCGCTGTTGATATCCAGGTGGCCTTGGAGGTTATGTAGTTTCCAAGTCTCTGCTATTCTGGATCCCTTTCTTCCACCCATTCCTTACATTTTCGTTATGTGAGAAACAGTCTTCTAATGTGTTAAGTAGCAGAGACTCACTATCCCCTATTCTAGCAGCTAGCATTACCTTATCTGAAACATTTGTCATTGTCTTACATGGCCCATTGGCTAAGGTTTTATATATCCCTGCAACAGTCAGGGGTTTCCAGAGAAACAGACCCCTAAGATCTCTCTATCTCTGTCTCTATCTGTGTCTATCTCTATTTCTACCTCTCTATCTCTCTATTTTCTACTATCATCTATCTATCTATCTATCTATCTATCTATCTATCTATCTATCTATCTATCTATCTATCTATCTATCTATCTATCATCTATGGAGAGATTTGTTTCAAGGAATTGGCTTACACAGTTGTGGGGCTGGCAGGACTTAACCTCCTGTGGCGCAGTCCCACAGGCTGGGAATTCTTAGGCAGGAGCTGAAGCTTCAGTCTTGAGGCAGAAGGTTTTCTTCTTCCTCAGGAAAACCTTGGTTTTGCTTTTAAGACCTTTCCACTGTTTAGATGAGGCCCTCCCACATAATTGAGGTAATCTCATTACTTAAAGTTGTCTGATTGCAGATGTTAACCACATCTATGAAACATCTTCACGCAACACCTAAATTAGTGTTTTTAGTTCTGGCTAGGATGTCACATTGAACTATCATGTCCTGGGAAAGCAAGCCCTCTTTGCTTAAATCCAGAAATTTAAACTCTTAGAAATTATGTAAGAGCTTCTTATCAATGTGATGGAAATGTCTAAATAGAAAATTTTATTGGAAATACATACATCTATTTTTCTATTAGAAAAAGCATGAACATACCAGGAGTCACTAAATAAAATCTGCAGTGGCCAACCAGACACAAGAAGTGTGTGAATAAAGCGGAGCCCAAGAACATGAACGGCGGAACCTGTGGAAACCTGACGCAGGTAGTGGAACTCAACAGGTTTACGACATTGTGTGGGGAGGAAATGAAGCTGTCTGTTGGCTGGCTACCGTACTGTGTAACCTCTTCATGATAACGTTATTTTTCTCTTCGAAAAATATCGAAACTGTTGTAGGGGATGATCCCACTGGGATTGGTGACTCAGGAAAACCATAGCAATCTTTGACCTGGAAACAGGAAAAAGTGAAGGAATAGAAGACAGGTAACCTCTACTCTCTATGTAGAAGTGTGATTTGGGCGGGCATAAAATACAGTGTGAGGCAGTGGTGCGAGGGAGTCTGTATGGAAATTCCATGGCCTCAGTCTTATGTGTCATAGAAGGCAATGATTTTAAATCACGGATACAAAACCACCAACACTGATTGACTAGAGAGTCAGAGAGTCAGAGTGAGACGCACAGACTTCACGGGCCGGCCTCATCCCTGACTGGCTTTGTAACCTTGACAAAGTGACAACGCATGTTGAACCTCGGTTTTCTTACCTGTCAATTAAGGGGATTGGATTCGGTGATCCATGGAGTATCTTTCTGCTCTAACATTTGTTGATTCTACGTGCCTCTTCTCAGGAGAGGTGTGTATTGCTGCTCATTCCTGGTTTGTAGCAAAGTATCTAAAAGTCATTTAGAACTTAACCACCCTTTAAAAAATACAGATAAGGTCATAGCATCTGCTAATGTTTTCTGAGTGCACTTGAGTGCCCAGAACTTTATATGCAATATGTTTTCATCACAATACTTCAATCAGGTGAAGAAGACGAAAGCTAAGATGCGAGAAGTTACATTAGTTGTTGAGGTTGCACAGCTCAAAGGGGCAGTGCAGGCATTTACACTCAGGCTTCACAATGCCAGGCCTCGAAACCGCTGTACTGGGTCCTGTCCAATAGCGCTGTCCGCCTTTACCCCAATTCCGACTGGCCGATGTGAAGTTTGTCGTCAGTAAAATTGGCAAAGGGGCAGCTCACGGGGTGGAAGCCAAGAGCCCAGCCTGGCATCCATTCTCCCCTTTCCTTGGGACATGTTTGCAATTGCTTACGCAATTTACCAAAAAAAAAAAAAAAAAAAAAAAGAGAGAGAGAGAGAAAAGTTGAAACGAAAGACAGTAAAATAACAAAGCAGAGAGATTGTTTCTTAAAGATGCTAGAATTGCCTGGGTCAGTGTCCGCTATAAAAAAGCCAATGACGTCTTTCTTGAGAAAGGCTCTTACCCCTTCTTGCAATAAGGAAAGCTCTTTGAGGACTCTAAACAGCCCTGTTCTGCTCACCCAGGGTCACGCCTCCTCTGTCCATTCTTCGTTTACTGTCAGATGCCCCGCCCTACTGGGGATCGTCTAACTACAGCGGAACCATCATGCAACTATGCCTTCATCCATTTCCTTCTATCAAATGCTTTTACAAATAGACTCTGCAGGCTGGTTTGTTATTGCTAAGATCTCTGCTCTAGGCAAACTCTTTTCTGAGAGGCTCTGTGTGAATCCCAGCTGGAGAGGGTTTCTAACAAACCCCATATGTCTGGATCTCACAAGTTTGCATGGTAATTCTTCCCCCTTTCCCTTCAATTCATAATAGTCTAAACTCGTGCCTCAATTGATTGTGTGGCATTAGAGATCTCTGCTGAGCTTTCTTCTTCAAGCATATCTGAGAATTTGGGGGCGTGTCTACATATTGCAAGAATCTGTCCTGATTGTCACTATTCACTTCAGCCACCCTCAGCTGTGTGCATTGCTGTATCTACAGTCTAGGTGTAGGTACCTCTTGTCTTCTCCTGTGTATTAACTTTCTGTTGTTGTCATAATCAATTACCCCAAATTTCAGGGCAGAAAACAGCACACATTTGTTATCTTACAGTTCTTTGATTCAGAAGACAAGTACAAATCTTACAGAACTTAACTCAGCTTGTCAGCAGGGCCGCGTTCCTTTCTGCAGGATCTAGGAGAGGATCCTTTTCCTGCTCATTAGCTTGTTGGCAGAATTCAGTTCCTTGTGGCTGTAGGGCCAATGTTCCTGTTTTCATCCTGGGCATCACCTGAGAGCTATTCCCAAACATCTAGAAGCTGCCACACTCTTTGGCTTGCAACCTCATTCCTCCATGTTCAAAGCCAATAACAGGGGGTCCAGTCCTTCTTATCCCATGTCTGTCTGACTCTATCCTGCCCACCTCTAGCATGTTTAAACTCAGTGATTAGATTGTGTCCACATGGATTATCTACGCTATCCTCCCCACATCAAGGTCCATGTAAGGAGCAGTCACAGCTTTGGGGATGATCATGCAGCATCTTTCTTGGAAACATTATTCTGCCTTTTTAGATTATTCAGACATCAGCTCGAATGTCGCTGTTTCAGAGGGGTCTTCCTTGATCATAGAAAATATTGTTTTCACAGTAATGATCATTACCTGCCTTTACTTTGCTTATTTATTATTTTTACTTGTTTTTTGTCAATATCTCCAACCATAGAGAAAACTCCTTAAGAGGGGTCTTGTTTATTGCTATATTCCAAACAACAGAATAGCAATTGCTACATAATAGCAATTCAATAAATGTTCATTGAGTGGAGAAAAGCATACATAAATGAAAAAACTCTTGAATATGGTGTAGAGGATTCAAGTTTTGAGTCTTAGCATTCTCCCTAAATATTCCTGCTGCCCATTTTGGTTGACAGAATGTTCACTGTCTTCATGAAAACTCCTACACAGAAGAGTATGTCTTTGGGCAGGATATCTGTGCTCTTCAGTCTGGGAGAATAGCACATAGAAGACTGCAGTGGGTCACATGGATTGGGCTTCAGTCTTCCCTACCAGAGACTGTGCATCATGAGGTGTGGTGTGCCTCTGAGTGCTTCCTACCATCAGCGGGTCCCCGTGCCAGGCCCCAGGGGATTATACTGGCCAGCCCATGCACGGAATCTCAGGAATTAAATGTTTTAATTGGCAGAGAATAACTTAACCAATATTTATAAGAGAGGTATTTTCTTTCCTAAAAAAAGGAAATATACTATGCAGCATAGTTCAACTATCCATTATCTCAAACTTCTTTACTTGTTTTGATTTGCTTTATGATTACATAAAGAAATGAAGTCTTTATTTTTATAAAAGAGAAGGCAAGTGTGGCCCTAAAGTTGAAATCAAGACTTTATCTACAAAAAAAAAGGAGGAAAAATACTTCTGGCTATACAAAGGAAGTCTACCCCTACACACACACACACACACACACGCTCTCTCTCTCTCTCTCTCTCTCTAATTCTAGCCAGAATTTTAAGATCTCAGGCCAAGTCTCACAAGGACATGTCTTCCCAGTAACATTTATGGAGCAGCAGACATGAAGCCTAGCCTGTGCTTGGTACCCCTTATATATGATTGCGCTTAGTCGTTTTTAACCTTTGGGCAGGTGTTATTCCCTCTGTGTTATTCATAAGGATATTGTCTTGAAGAGATAACATCTAAGAGATATTTGGGATTCCAAGCTGCTTGTTTCCGAAATCGGTGCTCTTTTCATAGCTACTGCCGCAAATCTGCGTACTTTCTGCGTACTTTCCGGTCACTCCTATTGTCTCCCGAATCCCAGCACCCGTGCCTCCCTTATGCTGCCCATGGGGGCATCTTTTTCTAGATCTACCTTCTAGGGAATATTCCACTGCTCAAACAATACTCCTTTCCTTGTCTCAAAACATTGTTTCCTTCAAAAGCTTGATCTTACCAAAGAATCTCTGGGTCAAATACTAACTATAAACCACCCTGTCATAGTGGGAAGGATCTAGAACTTGAATTTGATGTGCAAATCTGCAAATTTGGGACAGTTAGGTTTTGGGATAGGCGTGTTGCGGTAAGGCCCTTGGGCACTGGAGTGTCTTTTTGAGACTCACATTTATCAAACCTGTCCTATAAGGACTGGAGTGGGTCTAACACAAATTCCATTCATTATCTCATTTTATTTTATTAGCATATCTGGGCCTCGGCTTCTTTATCTCTAAAATAGCATCAAGCATCATAGTTTCTTTCTCACTGGTAGTCGGCAGATGAGGTGGCATCAATGTTCTATATTATGAATATGAAAATAATTTTCTAAACTGAAATGCCTGTACAAGTGATCGCAAAATCCAAAATTAAACAATAAAGAGAATCCTAACCTATTATAAGTAATAAAAACACTTAAATCTTGCATAAATGGAAATCCAGCAGGGCAGGCTGGGGTAGAGACTATAGAACATCGTCAAAGTGCCTGGTTCTTATCGGCTTTCCAATCTTCTATCTTCACCATTAGCTACAGCTAAGGCCAATTTCCTTTATGATATTAAAATACTTTGCTGAAAAATCACAACCAAGTGGATCCTTTTTTGTGTCCATCAGGGTGAAAGAGAGACCTCTTTGCCAATGATCATGTGTATCACTTTCCTGTCGGTAGACTGGGCCATTTTATGTCTCAAACATCACTGGACAATAGTGACCACAGGAAGGCTGTTCACTGACTAATCTGAATGACTAGAGATGGGGTCACTTCCCTGAATTTCATGGGGACAGGGGGATTATTTGCACAAAATTGGACCTGTGTTTAGAAGAACACAATTGAATTTCTGGTCAGGCAGCAAACAGACTCCCTCTTGGGGGGCACCTCTACCCTGTGTTATACACCTTTCTGTTTCCTTTCTAGAAAGTCAGGGTAGTTGCTAATACCACTGACTAGAGCCCGGGTATTTATTGCTCCCTCTTTCTAATGAGTTGCTTCACTGAAACTTTTTTTAGGCAGAGGTAGGGAATCTGGTCTTAAAAACACATCAAATAGTCACAATTCCCCCATCTTTGTACTCCCATAGAATGTGCTTTGCTGTGACTCCCATCAAAGGCAGAATTTGTTTTTCCACCTCATGAATCTAGATTTGCTTTAGAAGTTGTTTAAGCCAATAAATTTCAGTAGCCTTGTGATGTTTTTCAGCCTAAGTCTCAAAAGGTATTATAGTTTCTAAATTTGTTTGTTACCCTGGGATTGCCACGACAAAACACCTGAGCCAACTTTCTTAAGGCTGAAACAGCACATGGAAAGAAGGTCAATCTGGCAATCAGCAAGAAAAAAAATGATGGCTACTTCAAACCACTGAATTCGGGTGATTTTTATAAAGAAATAGATAACTGCTATGGGTCTGATTATTGAAGAAAAAGGATATATATATGGTTTTGGAGGGGTACATATACATCCCCCTCAAAAACCAGAATTATCTTCTGGAGGGCAGGCCCCTTGCAGGACATGCTTCCCCCACTAGGTGAGTGTTCTGGGAACCCATCTGGATCAGTGTACCAGCTGGTGTTGTTGTGAGAGGCTGCACTGGGCTTTAGTGAATTTTTCTTGAAGGCCCTTTCAATGTGTTTGCCCATTTCATGATGGTGATTTACGAGCACACCTGCCCACACTGTGCTGAGTGCTCAGCAGTTTTTGACCAAAAATGGCATGACCCCCATGCATCACCCTCCCTATGAACCTGATCTTGCCCAAGCAACTTTTCCTTTTGTTTCCCTGGATGAAAAAATTCCTCAAAGGGAAATGTTTTGCCAATGTGGAAGAAGTGAAACAAACAATGGCAGAAGCACTAAAGAGCATCAAAATCAATAAGTTCAAACACTGTTTTGAGCAGTGGAAAAAAGTCTCAGTAGGTGTATTACATTTTATGGAGAGTACTTTGAAGGTGACTGAAATTTTAACATGTAAGAATAAGTATACAATTTTTATAAATAAATTGTGGGTCCCCCCTCATATACATATATTTATATCAAGGTATAAAGTACATTATACTTAATAAATGTACTTATATTTAAAAAAGGATAAACCATAATATGTTTTAAAATATTTATTTTTGGGGGAAAGAAAGGGAATAGAGTGAAGGGAGAGGGTATAGAATTTGAGACTTCTGGGTGGACCAGAAGGAAGAAACAAGAATTCAAAAAAATGAGGAGGGACTCAGGAACCTCAGAGACATTTGTAAACGACCCAACATCTGGATCACAGGTCTGCCAGAAGGACGAGAGGAGCACCAAGAAATTGAACGTATTTTTGAACAGATAATGAACGAGAACTTCCCAGATCTGGCAAAGGAAATAGGCTTCCTGAAAATTCAAGAAGCTCAGAGAACCCCAAAGAAGCGGGACCCAAAGAGGAACACACCAAGGCACATCATAATAACATTATCTAAGGTCAAGAATAAGGAAAGAATCTTACAAGCAGCAAGAGAAAAGGAGACAGTTACCTACAAAGGAATTCCCATAAGACTGTCAGCGGATTTCTCTAAGGAGACCTTCCAAGCAAGAAGGGGCTGGAGAGAAATATTTCAAATCATGAAAAGCAAGGACCTACAACCAAGAATAATCTATTCAGCAAAACTGTCATTTAGAATGGAAGGGCAGATAAAGTGCTTCTCAGATAAGGTCAAGTTCAAGGAGTACATCATCACGCAGCCTTTACTATATGAAATGTTAAGGGGTTTTATATAAGGACTCATGAGAGAAGGCACCAAGGCCAGATCAGCTACCGGGGAACTCAGATCAGTCGCAGCCAAGATGCTTGTGAGGTA
>PVJI01023119.1:0-24112 GCA_004026765.1 Micronycteris hirsuta
CTTCCTTCTGTCTCTGAACTGATATTAACAGCAGAAGCTAACATTTATACCATTAAATTCAATCTTTTATATGAAAGTATTGTGAATTTATTCTAGCCTGGATTTATTTGAACAAATATCTATTGAGCACCTACTCTGTATCAGACACTGGTAGCTTCTATCAACTGTTTTCTTATGTTATTGAAGACTGTTGTACCTTATGAGTCCTCATTGAGCCTGTAGGGAAACAAACAGATGAATTTTTTCTACCAAGGAGAGGATGCTCAGGGATGAGATATGAAGGCAGGCCCTGAGAGTAAACGTGGGCCTTGGTGTGAATCTCTGGACATCAGGGATCATGAGGTATGTGTATCTATGGTGGTGAGCTTGGAAATGCCTCTTCCATACAAGCTCTTAGGAACAGGGACAAACATCGCACTTCAGAGAAGTTGTCCTGGGAGATCCTAAGAGGCGGAAGTGAGGATAATCACAGGGATTTCCCAGTTAAGGGACAACTGTGACCTCCACCCTCAGTCCTTGTAGCAGGGATCCTTCCTTGTTGGCTTACCAAGCAAGGCAAAGGACAGGACATTTTGGAAGAAGTGGTTCTCTTTTTTTAAATGTGTCCCTTGGGTACCTTTGCTGGTCAAGATATATCCCAGGCATTTAAAGGCAACTAGGTAGCTCTTCAGTAGAAAGTGTTTATGGTTAAATACTCCACCCCACATCCCAAGGGCATGAACTAGATTTTGCAGCTCTTCTTTTCCTAAGCAAGGTCTTGGCGTTGTGCCTGCTCCCCCAACCCTGCCCTCTGGGTGATCTTGCTCAAGGACGACGCCAAGGGAGTTGGTGGCAGGGGCTGGGAGTGGAGCCCAGGTTTCCTGGATCCTGGCCTGGCACTCTTGCCACCAAACCCCACCATTTCTCCCTTTCCTCTCTTGCCCTTGAGCTATGTCTGTACCTTGTGGAGGCACATGCCCTGCACCCCACTAGCTTTCACTGGGCGAGATGTTTCTGTTCAACACCAGTTGGTGGTTCAGTCATATGGGGCATAGGAAATCTGGCTGTTTTGCCTAAGTGAGGGAGGTGGAGGTCAGGCCACTTTGCTGGTCTGAGACCTGCAGAGATGGGTCCCTAAGGCATTTTTTTTTTGCCAGAGGCCCTAACTGTAACCCCTAAGCTTGGCATCTGACAGCTAAGGCCAGGTCACTGTGGGGCCCCTAATACCAGGCTTGTTGCTACGACATATGGTTCTACAAGTGCTGAGCTGCACTGTTGTGGCCGGATGCAAATGGCATGAAGCAGGGTCTAGCTGTGAGCCAATTGGCCGGCTGACATTTCAGGATCCAAAGAGCTTGTGTGTACTGGACAAGCTGTTTATTGTGGTCTTGGCACTGCCCAGCCCTTCAGACAGCAACAAATACTCCCAAACTGTGAAAGGAGAGGAAATAAGGAATCAACCATAGCCAAAGAAGACCTGGAATCTCTTCCCTCACACCATTTGCTCTATGCAGCTGACATGCTGCTGGTGCCAACCACTGGAAGTGCCTCCATGAGGGAACTAGAGGGGGAAAGCCCCACAAACCTCCATTCGTGAAGTCCTATCACAAATTATCTACATGCTCATGTCACCATCCTTCTGACTGCCCAGCTGTCAGAGGCTGCTGCTGCTGAGGGATGGTCAAGCAGTTCATATTTGGATGAAGAGTGAGAGATCTTGATGTCACAAGCCTTAAGCATGCAGAGGTACTGATACCCCAAAGCCGCAGGCTCTAGCCATACACAGACACACACACAGGAAGATGGTCATCAACGGACCATGATAAAAATAGGCCTTTCTTTTTTTTGAGTCCTGGCCTGGTCCTTTCAGATACACTCAGGGTTGACAATATGATGGGGAAAATGTGGCATGGGCATGTGTGTTAGGGTGGGGTGGACAGGAGAGACAAAACGATCCCAAAGGAAGCCAGGAAGCCAGAGTTCAGAGAAGTTGTGGGGAAGGTAGAGCTTCCCAGAAGACATTTGGCCACATCCATGCCCAGGGGCAGGTCTGGTTAGTCTTATGGCTTGAGAGGAAGTGTTACTTGGTAGGGAGTGAATCAGAAATAAAGGGTTGAACTCTGCTTCATGCTCTTGACTTCCATGCCTTGTTCTACCCAAGATTGTAGCTGCCAGGGCTGGGCAAATGAAATGGCTGAAATATCTTCTGAGTGTCCTGGTCAGCACCTCTGGTTTGTCTGTGGTTTAGCATGTAGTCAGTCCTATCAGCTCTGCTGTGCATGATAGCCAACTTCAACACACACACACATGCGCATATACACTGCAGCAATAACTGAATACCAGTTTACATTCATTGAGTGTGTACTTCACAAGTATAGTTCAAAGAACTTCATATATAGTTTATATGTAATCTCAATTAACCTTCCCCAATGTGCTCATTATCCTACAAGGCTCCTGTGACTAAGTATATGAACATGTCTATCAGTACAAAAAGCCTCAGGGAAGGAAGAAAGTGGGGGTAAGATGGAAGATACAAGAGCTTGGCCTTGGAGAACCATGATGGTGGTAGAGGTTTTACAAAAGGGATTATGGGTACAGAATGCCCACCAGATGCCAGAAGCTAAGATTACCTCACTTTGTGGCCTCACTCCTGTTGGTAACCCCACCACCACACCCCTCAGCATGGTGCCTGCTCACTGGTAAAGAACGAATAAGCCCAACATGGCATCCTTAGGGAATACACAGACCAAGTTGCTGCCACCTACTTGATAAGACCCAAGCTTTAAAGTGACTTCCCCAGAGGTCAGGTCACCAGATATCACTTAAGCTCCCAGTACATGGCAGGCATTGGCAGTATAGAGATGAACCCAGTAGGAATCCTGCCCTTGAGTAGGTTGGCAGAGGAAATGTTAGATTTTCCTTGAGCCATTCCCAGGGGTCCACTGGGGTAAGCGGTGCAGACAGTAACGGAACAAAACAAAGTCCCTGGGCTTCCCCAAGGACTTGGTTGCTGCCTTCCATTCTACTTGAACTAGGCAGTCCCACTGACACCATTCTTCATTGGGTTGCTTCTACAAACACAGCTTGAAGCTCCCTTTCAGGGCTGTGTTTCCCATTTTGGCTGGCAAACCGAGAGCCAGAAATGGGTGAGGGCTTGGAGAAGGGGTGAAGCCACAGGAGGTTACCCTAATTCTCTCTTTCCTTAGCATCTGCCAATGGACCCCACCACCACCAGGAAAGGGAGAACCCCCTTCTTTAGAGCGCTTCCCCACCTGTACTTCTTCTCCTTCTTCCATGGGAAGTCCAGGTCTTAAATAAATGATTCTAAGTAATTAACTAATTAATGAATCTGGATGGCAAAGTTGCTGAGGTTGCTGGAAAACACCCTGTGGTCACCAACCCACAGAGACCAGCCAGGCACCACCTCCCACTGTGGGCAAAAAAAGAAGGCAATAAAGGGACTACTTGACTATCTTCCCAAAGCTCCAGATGCATGAGAAGTGCCCAACACCCAGCAGCCCCTTGCCCAATGCCAGGAGACCCATGTCTGGACAGTACATCCCCTCACAAACACAGCCTCCCTCCCTCCAGCTGGAGCTGTGATCTGCTTAGTTCCTCAGTGTCAAGCATGTTCTCTGTGGTCCAAGGAAGTCCATCTGTGGGCTCTCCCAATGCAAAGTGCAAGACTATAGGAGACGGATGGATGGTGATAGGAGAAGGGAGGGGAGAGAGAAGGAGAAGGAGACTGAGAGGCACACACAGCTGGCAGGAGCCCATCTCCAGCTGTTGGGCGGGCTGTTTCCTTTGATAAAGCACTTGGCAGTACTCCCAGTTCTGTAGTTTCTGGCCTGCGAAAGCACACCCAAAGCACGAAGCACGAGCCTGCCTGTGGGAGGACTTTAGCCTTCTTTTGTTTTCTTTCTTTCCTTTTTTTAAGCTTTAGAAAAAGCACCCCCCTCCCAAAGAAACTTGTCCCTCCCTTACAATTGGACCAAGTGAAGTTGTACCAACAGGCAATATGGGCTGGGCCACTGGGGTTTCATCACAGAAATTCAGTGGCACAGGGCCACACTTGAGGGTCCAGAATGGGTGTGCAGTGAGGCCTCAGCCCACGTTTGTGAGTCCGTGTGCGTGTGTGTGTGTGTGTGTGTGTATGAGAGGAAGAGTGAGACAGAGAGAGAGAATGTGTGTTTGTGTTTGTCTGAGAAGCTGTGCTTGTTGTGGCTGATACTTCTTTCTCTGTGGCACATCATCACTCTTCTCCCCACCTAGGCTCCTTCCAGCTGACTAATGTTTCTCAGGAAAGGACTAGGTAATAGGGGTAGTCCCAGGATCACATGATCACACAGAATAACAAGCCCTCCTCCAACTCCTGGTCTTTTGGCTTCATGGAAGACTGCTTCCTCCCTCCCTGGTGAAACAAGAAGCCTGGCTTGAAGTCCTCCAAGGTCCCTTCGCAGAACCAGAGCATGATGTGTCACAGAGCCCCTTCACCCTCATTTCCCCCAGGCTCATTTACAGCCTAATGGCAAATGGCCCCAGGCCCACAGTTTTGCCAACCTCCAGAGGGCCTCTGTTACTCCCAGTTTTCCAGATTCCTGCAGGGAACTTGATTTGACCCAGGGGCTTGCATAGGTTCTTCACATCATTCCCAGAAGTTCCCACTCAGGAGCCCCGGGCACAGTGCCCACTCCCACCCCAACCAGTCTCAAGGTACCCAGCGCCTGGAGTCTCAGAGGGGCCTTTTCAGGGTCAGTTCACCAGGCTGCCACCAAGGGAAAGGACCCTGCCTAGTCAGGCAGGAGATAGTGGCTCCAGCAGGAGTGAGAGAACTTCCTCCGAAACCTGAGAGGGAGGCAGCTGTCCTGTCTGGAACAGCTCAGGATAGCCATGAACCAGTGACCCTCCACCTTACAATGCTCACAGTTCAAACCAGAGTGGCTGCTGGCCTTTAGTGATGGGAGAGAGCAGTTGGGAAGAAGCAAACATAACACAAAAACAAACAAGGCCTGGGAACTTTAGACCAGCTTCCAAACTAAAAGTCCTCAAATGTCCCTTGCTACTCCCCTGCAAAATTGTTTACTTAGTAAAAAAGGGAGGACACTAGACTCCAAGATGGTAAAGCCAGAAGACATTTAGTCCAACCATTTCATCTTACATTTAGGGAAACTGAGGCCCAGAGTAAGGCAGAGACTTCTGCTGGTTAGCAGAAAAGCTGGCCTTAAAAGTCAGGGTCCTATCCCAAAGATTTCTGGATCCTGACCATGGTGGAAATAAGATATACAAACCTGAGGCCCAAGCAGGAATTTTGGGACCCAGAAGCTGTAGACAGCTGCAAGGTAAAATAGGCAGTGCAGTCTGGTGAGCTGAGGGTGGCTTGAGGGTGCTGTGGGCTGTGAGCACTTTAAACCCCTTACACCTGTCAAAAGATATGCCTGTTGACACTACTGTGCCAGGTAGGTATCACA
Organism: Micronycteris hirsuta; assembly: GCA_004026765.1. Classification (NCBI taxonomy): domain Eukaryota; kingdom Metazoa; phylum Chordata; class Mammalia; order Chiroptera; family Phyllostomidae; genus Micronycteris; species Micronycteris hirsuta. The sequence goes on from PVJI01023119.1 coordinate 5,448, forward strand.
CCTGAGGCTAAATGTCATGTCTGAGTTGGGTTGGGGACCCTTGCTCTTCCTTATACTTACCTTTTCTACAGTATTTACAGTATTCTTCCTACTGAGGGCTCAAGCTCTGAAAGAGGGTATAAGCTTAGCCATAGTTTCTCCACTGGTTGGGGAGGCAGTCTGGAGGACAAACCCAGGTAGGTAGCCTTTGCATTCCTTTTGGATTTAGCATCCATCTTGCTCCTTTCCAGCCCAGATATAATACTCCAGTTGCAAACACGGAAAGGAAATGAGTATGTGAGATTGCCTACTGACTTCAAAAAGGTGATGAGCCATGAATAGCTTTCTTAACCTTGAGCAAGCTCTAGGGCCAGATTGTGGACAGATGGCTAACCCTGGCATACTCAGGCCGAAATTAAATCAACTGGGTCTGTGATCAAGCCATGATCTGGGGATGAAGCTGAGTTGATCCTGCCATCTCTGACATGGCCAACCCTACACTACTAGAAGCCACCAGTCCTTCATTATGGCCAGCGTGGAAATAGTACAGTTTTCTGAGACAGGGTGATCTGGATATCTGGAAGAAGCTGCATTAAAATAAAGAGCTCAGCATGAAAGACAATCATGCCCACTACTTTCAATACTTAAAGACATGTTTTGGAACCTGCTCTAAGCACTTCTATTCCCCTTGTTCTAGTTGAGGGTTATGGTATACAGGTGACAGTTAGAACAAGGTCCTTCTTTACCTTCTACTCATGTTCTGTACCTAAATTCCAGACAGTCATAGTTCCATCTATCATTTTACAGAGCCCATCATTTTATAGGATGTTTTTGTACATGTTATTTTGAATATGTGTACATATACCTTTATAATTGTTCTTGAGTGATTTCTCTGCATGTATTCCATCTTCCCAACTTGACCCAAAGCTCTTGAAGGGGGAAAGCAGGCCTTTGATGTTTTTTTTTCTCCCTTCGTCCCTTCCCCTGTGGCACTCAGGAGAGCGGTATCACCAAGGAGATTGTCTCAATAGTGCTTGTTCAACTCAGTAACAACAATTGGGGAGGCCAGTATAATTTCTGAATTCATCTGCAAGTGTATCCAGTGATGACTGAAATCTGCAGCTGAATGTGTCTGTTGCAGCAAAGAAAGAAGTATTCTTGACGGGATGGTCACCCAATGCCAGCATGTCAGTTGACTTAACCACTCCCTCCCTGTCACATACTGATGAAATAACAAATAAGCAGTTGGGACAAGGATAGGGTGCCTCATACCAAGTGTCCATTATACCCAGGAGCCAGACATTCCATTTCCCTGCTTCTTCTCCTCTGTTTCACCCATCTCTTTGGCAACAAGTTGTTAAGCTACTTTCTAGGTTCATTTCCAGAAGTGTCAGTCTCCCTGAATCTAGCTGAATGACAACATTGGATCCAGAGTGAGTTGTTGATAGGACATCATTCAAAATTAGAGATCATGTTTGTTCATAAATGGGTATTTACATATACCTTGTTTATGGATTTACCTAGGGGAAGATACAAGGGGACTGGTTTTGATGCTGGACATACATATATGGATTGGAGCCCTAAGTATTTAGGCATACTTTTCCTAAACACTCATTTCAATCAGAACAGTCTTTAGGTTGTCCTCTTCTACTGTTTTACAAATGGCCTCACAGACTGAGTAGTTAGAAATTTTTAATTTACTAACACGAAGAATACAAAGGTAGCCTGGAGACCTATGTTATGACCAAGACTGAGAATTTAGCTAATCTCTCTAAAGAATGAACTGCTTACTATTAACCAAGTCATTAATTAAGGTCATGTTTGCACTTCAATTGTCAGCCCCAAACATCTGTTTGTTTAAAAGAGGTCACTTTAGTTTATTACAGTTATAGCCACTGGTGAGATAATCTGCTTAGATTTCACAAGCATGTGTGAATTGTCTACCTCAGCCCTTATTTTCACAGAATAAGAGTTCTATTGAAGGCACAAGGTCAGACTAAGGATAATAAATGATTTTTCTTCTCAACAGAAGTAAAAACAAGGCTTTAATTAATTCACCACGATTCTAGGATTCAATATCTATATTATATTTCTTAATGATGTTAATCTGTCCAAGGGTGACCCACAGGATTCCCACTGCTCCAAGAATAATCTTTAGGCAGACATTTCATTGGCTCAGAGATTGTTTCCCAATCACTGAGTGTTGCTCGTCTTAATGGTGGAGTCACCCTCACTGTGTTGGTAGAGATTGCAGGTGGCCTGGGAGAGGGGGTAGAGGGGTGAGGGATGATAGAGATCATGAACAGAGAAAGGGCAGACAAATGTTACAAAATATCTCCTTAAGGAGGAAGAATCAGAGGCAGAGGATTTAAAGAGGTCTGAGAGTGGAGAAAAAAGAATGGGGCCAGGCAAACTGAAAACTTGAGAATAACCCATATATATACACCAAACCAGCCCTTACCAGATACACACACACACACACACACACACACACACACACACAGTACCTCTTTCATATATACCTTCCTCACCCTGACTCTCAAGGCCCATATATAAGAATAGATTCAAATGGAGTCATGCCCGTATGTCTCTCACATACAAGAACACCAACCCTCCCAGATGCCATCCTTCCAGCTATCCCTTCACAAACACAGGTATCTCGCCCCCGCCACCCAACACACAAATATATTTACCAAACATTTTGCTATACCCTTTTGGCACATTATTTCAACATTTTAATGTATATCCACATTATAACCCAAACCCTCTCCATACATTCAAGTCCTGACATATGTACACAGCTACACATACACACACTCATATACATCCTCCTTCCCAACAAAGATAGGAGTCTATACTCAATAAATGCTAGTGCTTTCTTTCTTGGTGGACAGGATTTTAAAAAGTGACTGTATAGCTAGGCGAATAAGAGAAGTACTTTTTCTAGTGGTTCTTAGCATAGTGGAAAAGTCCATGAAGGACATTTGAAATCCCTCACAGAGTTCACTCCCCTGGCCTATATATAGACAAGATACCAGCAGTAACCTTTAGTAACTGCCAAAAGCAGCTAAGACTCTCTTGGCCCTGCTATGCTAGCTGACCTTTGCAAAGAATCCTGGGTATTTTGAACTAACACCATTTAGTATAAGAAACAAAACAACAAAACAGAAACAAAACCTTTTCCCTGATATTTAAGAACAATACTAAAGTGTCTGTCCAAATTTACCTGGCAGGCCTGGCCTGTGGTAAGATGGTGAAGGACAAGTTGGTTTTAAAGTCTGCCACAACTGGATGTCCTCTTGGAATCTGCTCCCTTCCCCCATCACCACACATGTCCTGGAACCTCATCTTGTCCCCTGCCAATGGGCTGACACTGTGATGGCCAAAGAAGACTAAAATTGGGGAAAGAACTTGGATTTGACTAGAAGAAAGTCTGGGGCAAGCTTAGAGGGAGAAGTGAGTCCATTAAATCTAGGATCCAAGTTTCAGGCACTGTGATCTCTGCAGTGCCATCTGCATAGGACCTCCAGTGAGGTTTTCTACAAGTCTTACTAGCCTGCACATTAAAAAATTCCAGTGTGGCTTGGTGAAAAGCAATCAGATATATTATTGACAGTCTTTCATTCTGAATGAATAGTGTGAAGAACTACAGCTTTCTTTACTTAGCTCACTAGTTAGCTAACAAGCATTTTTCCAAGCACCTACTGTGCACAGCACACTGCCCCCAGACACTTGGCTCTTGCCCTCATTGCTGATGCTATTGAATTTCTGAATACAGGCTGTTGCCAGACATCCAATTTTCTGAGTGCCTGCTCTGACAGGGAACAATGACTAATGAACCAAACATCAGGGAGGGCCCTCTGATCTCTAGCACAGAACATGCCCATAAAGGCAGAGTCTAATTTGTTCAGCTAGCAGTTGCCAGTTCTTCTGGGATCTTAATTACCTGGAGCAGTTTATATGGGTGAATCCCCCTGGGAGAGAAGCCATGAACCCTATCTTTCTCATACCCCAGGCCCCATAAATGGCTTTAAGCCTCAGCCATTGCACATGGGTACAAAGTCCAGGACACAGCACTTCGCCAGACAGGTATTCCGACACTGCACACAGCCCTTCTTCACATCACTATACACATCCTCCCTACACATACATGAGGGGTGGTGCTGGCAGCAGTGGGTTATAGCAGAAAGTACTCTGGATTGCAAATTGGGAGATCTGGGTATCAACCTACTTCTACTTCAGCCTCTCTGTGTGACTTTGGCCAAGACATTCTCTGTTTCTGAGTATCTGTATCCTCTTATAAAATGGTCATGCAGCTCTTTATGGGCCTTTCCAGTTCTAGGACTTAAATTCTGCTTCCTGGGCCTCAAGAGAGCTATGTGACCAGGTCAGATTTATAAAATGAAGGTGAGACAAAGTGGGGGCAGTGGCTGGCTCAGGAGCCCAAGCAATCACCATCATGAAGAATGGGAAATGTATCTATCTCCTTTGGTCAGCTCTTCCTAAAGTCTATATACTACTTCCAAAGAGTTTCAAAAACCAGGCTGGTGAATCCACTGGCACTGTGGGTCTGTTATTCCCTTCTGCCTCATCTCCTTCTCCTGTCACTGCTTTTATAACCTTTGTTCCATCCAACTCTCGTTCTTTTTAACCAGCACTTCAGCTCAAACTGACTAGTTCCATTTAGCAAGCTCTACAGATAAGCCAATGAGTAAATGATCTCAAGGGTCTCCTGAGTCTGTAAAATGTAAATAATAGCCTCTGTCCTGGTGGCCTTCATAGGCTTTCCAAAGGATCAAATAAGATAAAGTCTGTGAAGGTGCTTTGGGAATTGTCAAGGGCTATGCAAATTCAAGGGATTATTATTAATGATGTATGAGAGGCAGCCACGTGATCTGAGGAACAGAGTGCAACTTGCTTGCTCTCCTCCTAATCTTCCCCAAGTGAAGGCATTGGCATTGCCAGCCAGTCTGTAGCCAACTAACATATCAGTTGGGATGGTTATTTAATTAGTGTTACTCTCATTGTCCCCTAGAAGAATTCATAGGAAAGAGGACAAGAAAGGAGTAGGTCAATTGGGGTATGAAGAAAGGCCTAGAGTAGTGATTTAAAAAAAAAAGTGGACCCTTTCTTTCAATCTGTCTCACATAGTGAATTCAATTTATGAAACAGATTAAGCAGAGCTACTCTAGTTAAGGTTGGGGCAAGGGGCACAGAGCCCCAGTGGCTGGGCCCTCCATTTGCCCTTGAGATCAGTTTGGTGGGTCCCTAAGATTCCAGGAGCACACTGAAAAAAAAAAAAACAGTGTGTATAGCAGGAGCTCTTGCTTGATACCTGGTACTCTAGGCATCTAAGAGGCAAGCACTGGCTGGGCACTGGAGGGTGGGTGTTGCAGGACACAGAGAAGGGGGTGAGAGAATGTTATAGAAAGACAGACAGGGTTGGGTGGAACACCTTTTGTCTATCTAGCAGCTTTGTCTAGGGTCCCAGGCCTGTATTCTTGGGTTACCCTAGAATGGGGTTGCAACTTTGTGAATCCACACTGGAATGTCTATGAAAAATGTGGATCTAGAAACAGGTAAAACAACGGTCCAAACCAAAGAAACATGAGCAGTGATCCTGCTTTCTCAGCCTTGAGGAGGAAGAAGTTGTTCCCTAGGGTGAGTCTGCTAAAGCAACCCCTTCCAATTTGTGGCCCCATCATGAACAGCCATCCCTGACATAGACAGGAGGAAAAGGCCAAAAGGAATTGGCCAGAGAGCTTTAGGTGGACTCAGTGGCCAGGCACATAGAAACCGACAACCAGCTCAGGGGCTGGGCAGAGGAAAAGTGTTGGAACTGCCAGCTAAGCACAACAGCAAACCCTGCATTCCAGGCAGGGGGTACTGAGCATGACCATGATTGTATCCCAGAGCCAAAGACTTAGAACAAGGAGAGAGAGCTAGGCAGTTGAGGGGCGGGGAAACAGAGAACAGCTCTTTTGTGGAGCACTTGCTCCATTTCCCTACCATCCCCACCCAAACAGGCTCAGCAACAGGGTACAACTAACTGACTAGGCAGAAACTGATCAGATACTGCAGGTATAAGCTTAATGTTCCAGGCTGGATAGGGGTATGTGTGTCCAAGACTTTCACAGGCAGGACATGGGTGGTTGCTGACACTCTAAGGCAGATGGAACAGTGTCAGGGATTTTGTTACAGCTGCTTCAATGGGAAGGGTATAATTAGTAATAATAATAATAATGATAATAACCACTGAGGAGTACATGATGCTGGCATCCTAGAAACATCCTGTCCTGATATTTCCATATAATTCAGGCCCTTTGCACAAAGCCCAGCATCGTTCTCTAAGATATTCTTATTGCACATGTGTCTTCCCCTGATTCCTTTTCCACATGTGGTGGCCCAAAGCTCCTTCTCAAATTACCCTGAGGTAGCTGCTACAGAGACAGGTTTGTTGTGCCAGGGCTGAGCAGGAAATGGGTAGCCCAGAGCAGAGGATCAGCAGCAAAAGCCATTTGTGCTTGAAGGAAACAAGAGCACTTGGAATTCTGGTGTGCTTGGGCAGAGGGGAAGAGGTTGTTACATTAGTTCAGACAGTCTTTGTCCCTGCTCTTCTGGAAGGGAGCAGTGGGGCCATCTCGGAAAATGTGTTGGATGAGAGAATCACTTTGCTAAGGGATACTTCCCCTGCATAAGATTGTGTGAGCACAGACACAGGGAAGAAGGTGAAGAGGAGGGCTCCTGAGGGGCCTGCAGAGGAACAGAACTCAAGGAGGCAAGAAGAGCAACTGAGCCAAAAATAGATTTGCAACAGACCCTTCTGAAGGACTGTAACTCTTGTTCTGTAAGTGGTTAGAGCTCCTCCCTTTAAGGGAGAATGGTTTTGCTATTACAAGTAATTGCCTCCCTTTTGCTTTCTCAAATATTTTTTAAAAAGTCAAATGAGTCAGGTATACATGAAGGGGAATTCCCAGTTTTCCCCTACAGCTTCCAAAGTGTCTGCCTGGCTAATGTGGGGAAGGCACAGAGGCCTAGGCTGACTTCAACTACCTGATCTGCATGTTAAGCTGGAGCCTTCATCCTGACACTCACCCACCTTGTGTATGGGCATCTAGGGTGTCATCTATTAAAGTCATTGATATCCTTAGAGATGGCCTTACACATATATGGAGAAGGTGGCCATCTGCTGCCTGCTTAGTATGATTTGGGGGGCTAAAGGTCAGAGGAACCTTGCCCAAAAAGGTCAGCTCCACTAGCCCACAGATGAGTCTTCAGTTCTCACTTTGCTTACCCCTTTTGATAGAATTGTGCCTTGGGAGGGGTAGGGTATTCAGTTACTACCACCTGCTTACACCTTAGCTGGATTCATTCTATCACATTAGCAGTGGTAGAAAGCAAGTCTCCCCCCGGGGTATGGTTAAGATGCAGGAGATTAGGAAAATTCTGGAACATGAGCTATCAGCTGGTAGTTGAGACACCTGAGAAGCTGGGGATGGTTTGAGGGAGCTTGTACTAGAAGGTAGAATGGGGGAGAAAAGAGTGTCAAAACCAAATCTTCCCCAGTTCACCAGTTTCCAAGGGATGACCTTGCTTCCTCTACCCCAGCTGACAATGCTTCAGATTTGGCAAGCAAGTTTACAACAAGGGATATCCCATCTCCTCTCTAGACTGAGGCATTTCCTCAGAATTCATACTCATCTCCTCCTACTTAGTGCAGAGACCATGAGGGTCCCTGTAGTGCAGGGCGAGGAGGAATGAGGTCTGGAGTGAGGGTGCCACTCACCTTCCCTACTGGGCTTCAAAACCTAGCATGGCTTACTCCTCGCTTCCCAAGAAGAAGAGTATGAAAACAGTCCTTAGTTCTTTGTCATGGGAGGTAGAGGTAGATTTTGCTTCCTTGGCCAAGCCCCTGCCTGGAACAAACAATAGAAAAGGAATGTACAAAAAGCTGCACCTGGAGGTCAGGAGTGTGTCTCCACTGATGCCAGGCACAGACTTGAGTGGAGTGGGTGCTCCCAAAGACAAGCAGGTTGCACTTTGCAGCTGGGGTCCCCTTGCACTGGTAGAGGTTTGAAGCCAGCCATCTGGACAACTACAGCCCTAAGTATGGAGCACTGCTGCCCAGTTTAGAGTTCCCAGAGATACCACCACCATGAAAGACTAATGAGGATGCCAGGGGAGTGGGTCTGGAAGCCTTAGAGCAGGGGAAGGGATGTGGAGCAAACACAGTCCTAGGCCCATCAGAGGGCCCATAGCCAAACTATGCCTGGCAGACAAAAAATGCAAAAATCAATTCACAAAGACAGCAAGAATTAAGACTAAATAGAGTCTGACTGAGTGAATTCCCTGGCCTCTGTGAGATGTATGGACTGGAGGAATCCCATCCACCCAGGTTTCCACAGTATCACAGTACCACAGTGGAGACATGGCAGCAGCTGCAAGCTGCTACAGGTAGCTCAAGAGTCTGGGATCTGTCCCCTTGGCCTCTAACTGCCAGGCAAAAGCAAGCCTCTGCTTTCCTTTTTCCACCCACAGCTTGGCTCCTGGCAGGGTGTACCTGGCCAGCTCTGCTCTGTTTTCTTAAGAGTTCACTGAGCCTGAAAAGAGTCAGTGAGGAAGGAAGTGAGTGAAGAGGGAGAATGGACTCAAGGAAGGGAGAAAGGGCCAGGATGCCAGTCTCCTGAGGTAGCACATATTCCAAATGAATACACTACCGACTGTGAAAGGTAGCAGGGCTGTCTCTTCCAATTCTTGCATTTCTGGAAGTTACTTCTCAGCTCGCACTTCCCTCCCATGACAGATACATAAATCCTTGGCTGAGGAGGCAGCCATGTCCCTTCCTGTCTCAGATGTGATTTTCCTCAGATGAACTGCACCACCTCCTTCAGACTTGCATAGGCCAGATGTCCAGACCAGGCACAGTGATACTGCCATCAAGCTATGATGATGAAGGAGAAGGAAACTATGATTTACTGTCAACTCCCTGGCCTTGTGTCTCTGCAATCAAACTAGGTATGAGTGGAAAGGCCCCTTAGACCTTCCTGGACAAATCCATGGCATAAACAAGCATATGACATATTTCATAGACACACAAGAAAGACTTCTGTATGTCTGAAAACCAATTCCCAGGTAATTTCTGATTGGCTTTTCCACTTGTGAAATGTCTCTGGCAATGCTTGGTCTCATCTTAGCTTCTCTGTGCATCTTGTTTTTCCTCCTAGTTTCTGTGTACACAAGGGATGCAAGCTCATTTTCATATCAGCCCAAAGTAGGAAGACAAAACTACTAAAAAAATTAGAACCATAGTGCAATTCAGAGTTACATGTGATTTTTTCATATTATCTTCTGTTTGGGATTATCCATGAAATATGTCTGATGTTACCTCAGCCATGTGAAATTCAACTATGATTGTACTTGGAACCAGTGTGTGAGAGAACACTTTATTTTTGCAAGAATCTTCTTTCTTTATGCTTGACTTGGACTGGTGTCCAAGTGGCCTTGTGTGCCTGAGTACCCAGAGGCTACATAGAATGGTGGAGGAAACCTGGGATTTAGTGACTGCTATGAAAAATCCACAAAGTGAATAATGAATATAAGAATAATCAAAATGTGCTTCCACATAGATACAAGCATGGAGTTATGTGGGTGGGTAGGGCAGCTAAAGAGAGAGGCTGCAGTGAAATGTTAGCACAACATTTAGTATCATTAAGGAACAAGCATGATCCTAGGTGCTCTAAATAGGAAAAAGGCATGTAGGAACTATGAGATCATCTTCCTTCTCTATTCCATGGCCACTGGCCACAAATGAAACCCTACACTACTCCATTCTTCTGTGGGACAGCTAGCTCAGGAGGTTAGGGCAGGCAATTGGGTTTTCTGAGGTTCAGTTAATTTTGTTCCTTTCCTAATCTTCCATCTTGCAAATGTGTGTCACTGGTCAGAGGAGAGATTGGGGTGGTTGGCTAAAGGCAAAGATGTGTCTGCTACACTCTCAGCTGCTACAGAGGACAGAATGAAATCTCTGGTGGAGAATTTGTAAACTGTCTAAAAGATGGAAAAATACAAACTTGTTCAAAGCCTTTTTATTTTTTAAATAGATTTAGCCAATTTGGAAGAGAAGGCTGACAAGGGACAGAGTAATTACCATTTAAGCATATTAAGTGGTGTAGAAGAAGACTGGAGGGCAGAATTTATGAGGAACAGTCTCAGAGAGCAAAGGTTGTTAAACACTGAACTGTACAACCAAAGACATTGTGATATTTCCTTTCTTAGAGGTGTTTGAAGCTCAGCTGTCTCCTCTGAATTCTTTTGCTAAAGATAATTGCAGGGACAAGACAACACGGGAAAGTCATGCAAGGCTCCTGAGGTACAAACCAGCCAGAAGGCAGAAAGACCAGACCTTTCTCAACTCTCCACTTCCCTTCAGGGCTCACTCTCACAATCCACAAGGAGAGCCCTGGAAGGAAGCAGAACTAAAAATCACGTTCCTTATCTCAGAGCGATGGAAGGAGGAAGTAGAGCAAAGAGCCCATCACAAATTCCCATCAGAAGTGGGAACCCTTTTGTCCAGTTTGATTTTATACAAATTTCCCACCAAATCTTGTCCGAATCTGTCTGGAAATCAACCCAAGTTCATGTGAAATTGCTGCAATGACATATTTCCTGTCCTTCTACTGTGGCTTTGTGAATTCAGAAAAAGACTGTAACCTCTTCGACTTGCTTCCGGAAATACTTCCTTACATTTGAGTTGAATATGCCCATGAACAATGCTGAGAAGAAATCCATGGAAGCTGATGAGAACAACCTCAACAACCTTCCAGTGGCTGCTTCCCTGTGTGTGCCAGTGTGTGCCAGAAACAGTGATCTGGAGCAAGGGAAAGGCCTGCTGCTAATCTGGAGTGTTGAGTGTCATGGGGCAGAGCAGGGCACAGCAGATATAAAAATAGCAGGATGTTTTTATAATTGGAATAGGGCTGTCAGAGAAGGCCTTCAAGCTAGGTGTACATGGACAAGACAATCTCAAACCATACTATATGGCTTCTATGTCCCTCTGGCTTATCTTGCCTACCTCCTTTGACAGTGTATATATGACCCCAACTCCAGCAATTTGTCTACCACTGTCAAGATTTTGGCCATATTTGAGTACCACTGCTACTGTTATTCATTTCATATTTTCTCTGAAATTACCTTAAGCAGATTCACTTCTTAAAAATGCCTCCACCTTAGAAATATTTTTGAAATCATAGGGTGTATATATTAGATACATTCTTCCCTGCATACATGTTAAATAAATAAATAATTATAAAAATAGAAAAAGAAAGTTGGTTCACCTACCACATAAAATCATCACGCATATCACCAGTGTATGTTTACTGGGCTAGGGAAACAGTGGTCTCTCTATAGTGCACGCAGACGGTCCCCCCCCACCCCACCCCCCGGTCAACAAGCACAGCTTTATTTCTTTTTGCAATGTAAAGATGGCAGGGTTTTAGACTGCCCAAATGGCCAGGATGCCATCATGAGCTTGCCTCCCTCACCTTCCTTTCAGGGCTAGGGCCCTGGCCCTTATTATTTTCCTCTTTTCAGGTGGCAGCTCCAGCCAAGGCTGGTGTTTATAATAGAACACAGAGCCTTTATTTTAGGTCAAGTGCTCCTTCCTTCGAGCTATTTCCCCTGCTGAGAATTCCATACTAGACCTCGCTTAACTTGGACGGTGCCCTCTGTGGAGTGGACTTCCTCTGCCTTGGCCTCAAGGGTTGCTTCAGCAGGAGTGCCCCAAGCCCACATCAGTAGCCTGGAGCTCACACAGGCCCCAGCAAGAAACCTGCAGCTGGGGGAGCCAGGAGCATGTGGGTCCTCTAGCTGGAACACCATGTTCCCTGGGAAGCCAGTGAATTCCTGATCCTGCTCCCCAGGTGGTCAGGAGACAAAGGAGGCTCACAGCAAGAACACAAAAGTGGGGGCAAAGCACTCTGCCAGGCTGAAAGATGTGAGGATGTGAGTGTGTGTGTGTGTGTGTGTGTGAGAGAGAGAGAGAGAGAGAGAGAGATACAAATGCTAAGCCCAAGGACTGACTATCTATCAAGGCTGACCAATAAGGGAACCAGCTTATGCACAGATGCCTTCAAGCCAAATGGCCATGTCCATCCCCAGGGATGCTTTCCAAGAGATTCTTATTTCAGCTGGAGAGTTAAGGTTTTCAGTGGATTACAGATTTTTATTGTTGTTAAACAGATAATCATCCCTCATCCTTCCCCCCACCCTCTCCAATCCAAGCTGGATAGTCTCAGGATCTCTGGATACGAAGTCCTTAGAGGAGCAGAACTTCTCTGAGGGAGGAGGGGCTGAGGCTAGGAGCTCTGTTAACTCAGTTCCCGGGGTTCCCAGAACCCCTTAATTTCCACCATCTGTGGATAGATGCCTACTAGTTCAGGGTGCCCAGCTTGAAAACCCTCTCGTGAGGAAAAAACATGCTAAGTGCAGGCACAAACCTTGTAAACTTTAGTATATGTGTTGCTTAAGCAAGTACAAACCTTGCAAACTTTAAAAGACACATGTAGATTCTTATTTGTGATCTTGTTTGTTTGGAGGTGTAAACCTCCATTTGGTAAGAACAGTGGCACAATCTATCTCCCCTCTTTCTTTTTTTCCTTCTCTAAACTTTCTCCTCTCTTTCTCCCCCTTTCTCCCCTCAGGCAGCCTCTAAAGAGCCAAAGAGGATCACAAGGGCTCTATATAGTGCAGCCCTATTCCCTGTGGGTACTTTAAGATCCTTTTCAATCTGAGGAATCTGTGATTGATTAATTGAGTGGTAAGAAATGATTGCAGAACAAACTGAGCCAAAAAGAAGGAGGGCTAGCAGGGAGGGAGCAGTGTGTGGTGGTGAAGGTAAGGGTGCTAGGGCAGTCAGTGGACAGGTGAGGGTTGTTTCTGTTCTATTCACTATCCCCACCACAGGGTCCACAGCAGTGGAGATGTTGGAGGGTACATGGTTGGCAGAGGACATTTGAAATGGTCGGCCATTTTAGGGAGCCCTGAGTTCTTATGCTTGGGCCAGCAAGAACTTTCTGGTTAGTAAAGTGCCACCTACTATGGCTTATAGACTCTGACCATATAAACCAGAGAAGGACGACCAACTCTGAAGAAATCAGAATACAGTGAAACACCAACAGTACTAAACACCAACAATCACCAAATAGACTGGTTTTTGGTAGCTCCTCTGTGCATTAATGGGGGAGAGTAGCTATATATAGCAGCTATCAAATTCTGATGAGAGTAGGGGTTTACCAAGGTGCCAGTCTCACCTCTCTTCTTAGGCTCTATTTTAGATCTGAATGTGAACCTCCAAGATCTGAAAATATCCCTAATTCAATTGAGAATTTCTGCCAAGACACACATGAAGAACTCAAGAAGTGCATTCTGGGTTGAATACTTGAGTTTTGGGGCTGAAAGGGCCACTGGGAAACATTTGGTTGAGGGGATCATTAGCAACTACACATTGACCACACCCCCAACACCCTGGTTCTCATTACTAATTCATTCCAAACCCATCATTGCTGACTTTTGAAAATCATCACTAATGTTCTATTCAGCCTGGACTCCCTCTTGGGGTCATAACTCTGAACATATTTACAACCTTCTTCCCCTTTTCTTGTTCATGTGAACCTCATCTCTCCCATCCCATCATCCTAACATTCAGGGGTTCAATGAATTATTCAAGTGTCCATACATCCTATCCACACACATCAAGATTTTAGAGCCATGATCTTCCAGAATATCTAGTTGGAAGAAACCCTAGAGACCATCTTGTCTCTCCTCTCCCCCATTTTGTTAGTAGGGAAAGCAGTCCACAGAAGGGCAGGGAGTTACTTACTCAAGCTCAAGCATCAGATTTATGGCAAAGTCAGGACTAGAACCCAGATCTTCTGGATCCAAATCTGACCTACTTTCCACCACTTCCAGCTGTAGGTCCTCCAGGAACTATGCCTCCTCCATGAGTTCAGAGTCCTCCCCAAGCTGGAGCTCCTCCACAAGCTGAGACTCCTCCAGCCTTTCCCCCTTCAACTCACTGCTGCCCAGGGAAGCCTCGATTGTCTGGCTGGGGTCAGTTCCCTCCTCTCTCTCCTCTCTCTCTCTCTCTAATTCTCTCTCGGTAGCTGCCAGGCTAGGGTGGGAACAACTGAAAACTCTTTCCTGGGCTAGGAAGAAAAAGTGCTCAGATAGCCTGGTGGCCAGCCTGGGTTGTGGAGGAGGGAGGAAGTTCCTGGCTCTGACTGCCTTGGGGGCTCCCAGGCTCTGAGGGAAAGCTGGAGCTCCTGGGGCGAGTGCTACCCTCCAAGTCTTCTGATGAGGCTGGGCCAGCTTCCTAAACTAACTCCCAGACTGAAGGGGAGGGCTGGATCCTCCGGGGGAGCCCAGACAGTGGCTCTGCCAGCCAGCCCCTGTGGTTGGAACTTTCAAAAAGACCAATGTTTCAGCAAGTGATGTCTTTTCCAACACGAACAGCAGGCCTTTCTGTCCCCCTTGCATGACTGTGGCTGTGGCATGCAGCCCCAACCTGAGCAGAAGCAAGATTCCAGGGCTGGGGCTTTATAACACCCAAACCAATGGTCAATTCCATTAAATAAAATTAAATAAAAAAAACACAGAGTTTTTGGCATCAGGTGGATCTAAAGCCGGTCTCCTGGCATGGAGAGCTTGTGTACCTACCAGGATGGGATGTGCATAGCCATCTAGGGACGAGAAGTCAGAAGACCATTGGATCAGAGAATCAGGAGATATGGTTTCTCTTTTGTGCTGGTCACTAACTGGCTGTTTGGTTTGGGGCAGGTACCTACCCCTCTCTGGGCTTCAGTTTCCTCATCTGTAGTTGGAGGGGGTCATACCAAATGCCTGTGAAAACCCTGTAAGTTCTGAGCTTCTGTGTCTCTAAGATGCATGTGCAGGCAAAAGGTGCCAGCAGCCAACCCTGGGAAGGGGGAAGCTCAGAGTCCTGAAGAGGGGTCTCTACCAGCTTCACTATGCTCTGGAACCCTTCTCCATTTGGTAGCTATGCCAGTATGGTGACTGTGTGCTTCTGTAAGTTTTGAACTCTGGTAAAAATGTCAAAGCTCCTGGCAGCTCTCCCTTCCCCATGCCAGAGAAAAACCTCAGTCATTTATGCCTGATTGTGAATGAAGAAAGTTCAGAGAGCAAGCCTTGACAGAGAGAGAGCTTGCCAGACTGGGTTGCAAGTGTTAGTTGGCTCTAAGTAGGAGAGGGTGTGTTATTGACAGTGCAATGGGAGGGGTCAGTGAGGGGGACTGGTGACAAAGGGAGGCAAGGCAAGTCAGGGAAGGTTTGTTCTAGCTCGCTTATGATTTGCCTAATGATAAGAAAGCTTCACTTGACTGAGTGCTTCCTGGGAGCGTTCTCTCATTTAACCTTCTCAACCACACTTCTCCTATTCTCTAGATGAAGAAGGTGAGGTCCAGTGAAGTTGTCACTAGCCAAGTCAGAGTCTGTTAATGGCAGTCTATCAGATTCAAATGCAAAGCCCCTGTGCTTTATGAGCACACAATGGCTAATCTTCTGTTCCTCAGAGTCCCCTTTCAAGGGCAGAGAAGCCCATCCCAGCTTCCTCAAAGGGGCCAGTACTGCCCATCCTGCTCTAGGATCCTGGTTCCCCAAGAGTCAACAGCCCTGGGCTCACCTTGAAGCTAATATCAGAAAATTCTAGCGATGTCTCCTTTGAATAGGAGACTGAAGACATACATTTTGGAGACATGGTCATTTCTGGGAGCCAGTTTCAAGTATAATTTTCAGCATATAAGTTCTTTATTCTTTTCACTGACCTTCATCTTGTTCATCTGTCAAGTGATGAGCTCTTCAAAATCTTCCTGATTTTGATTTTCAGCTGATAGGTCATTATGGCCCTTAGAGAATCACACTGCCAAAATAAAGCTGCTTGGCAATAAGAAAATTTCCTTGGGGGTTTGCTCCTAAGTGAGGGCCTCAGTAACTGGAAGAGCTTCCAAATCCATATCTTTGGGCATTAGCAGTGATTGGCTTCATTTTGCCTTAACTTGCTACTGATTTGGGGCAAGAATTCCTCAGAGAGGGTCATATGCAGCGCACAAAGTTTTAGCAAGATGAATTTTGTTTTTGTATATTTTCTAACCCTCAGAGAAGCTCCCTTAGCTTGTGTTCTTCCAGCTTCCTGAACTTTTCCTTCATTATGATTAATTGCGATGATATGGTTATTTGTGTAATTCTAATTTGATCTCTGCCTCCACCACTATATTTTAAGTTTCCTGCTGCAGGATCCTGCCTAGTTTTTTGGTTGCCACTGTAGCCCCTGTGTCTAATCTTTGTTATGCTCATGGAAGAAGAAATCCTCTCCCTCCACAAATAGCTGGGGTGAAAAGTCTTACTCCAGTGCCCCTATGGGTGTTCCCTAAAATTGTTAGACTATGAAGGATGGGTGCCCCATTGAGGCTAACTTAGCTAGGAAATGAGAAGGCTGAAGATGCAAGAATGGACTTTAACAGCTCTTAGGTCTAGTCCCCCATACTATTCCAATGCCAGGAGAGTATGTTCATTTTAATGAGTGATCTCCAATGGAAATTTTATAGGTATTTTTATTTTAAAACTATTTTCATGAAAATAGTTTCTTCTATCACATATTCACTTTCCTTTTCCTTAGAAGCACCTGCTTCTTCTGACTCCCTTGCTTTCCCCACTTGTTTGTTCCCTTCTGTCCATGGTCCTTATAACCAGCGTTCACACTTTAATCCAGTTCTTTATTGTTACTTTCACCACCATCCCCATATTTATAAATTAATATAACATCCCATGGTAATTTCATCTACCTTCTCTGAGTACTTATAGTCAGGAAGTGCTTTCTGCTATCTAATCTCAATTCTTCATGTTACAGTAGAAGCTTGTTTCCTCTTGTTCTGTCCTTAGTGTGGTTTGGAAAAAGCTAATCACCATCTCTGAGTTGTGACTTTTCTTATATTTGAAGATCAACCTATTTTCTCTCCCTATCACCTTCCAACCCACCCTTAAACTCCTCTTAGATCAATCATCTTAGTTCCTATAGCCTAGCCCCATAGCCTGCTGAAGTCCCAGGTTTACCTCCTGTTGGCTAAAGAAGTCTTGTCAGTCTTATCTGGACCCTTTATAATCAGACTCCCTTGGATCACACCAAACTCTCAGCTATCACTTGCCTTGTCATTGTGATGGGGCCATCCCTCTCAAATGAAAGCTCTTTAGAGACCCTCGATCAATTTCTTTGCCCTTCTTAAGAGGTGTAGCCTCTCTCTCCTTCTGCATTCAGGCTGTTTTTCAGACAAATATCTGACATTTGCAGCCCAGAAAATTTACACCTTGTGTACCAAAAAGGAGTGCAGCCTGAAGCTCTGTGCCCCACTGCCTTGATACAATGAGAAGCATTCATAACTCACAAGGAGGCTTACAAAGGGAAAAGAAAACCCAGATGACCATCCCCTTTCTTTTTTCTTTACAGTAAATAATTTACAAAAACAAATTCTCCTCCACACAGGCAATACCCATTTTATCACCAGTCCCCAGGGACAGTCCTTAGTGGGACCCCCTACCCGCCCCTGTCGATATTCCTCCATGCCTTATATAAATCCCTTTAACATTTCATATAATAAAGGCTGGGTGATGAAGAACTCCTTGAACTTGACCTTATCTGAGAAGTACTTGATCTGCCCTTCCATTCTAAATGAAAGTTTTGCTGGATAGAGTATTCTTGGATGTGGGTGCTTGCTTTTCATGACTTGGTATACTTCTTTCCAGCCCCTTCTTGCCTGAAATGTCTCTTTTGAAAAGTCACTTGACAGTCTCATGGGAATTCCTTTGTAGGTAACTGTCCTCTTTTCTCTTGCTGCTTCTAAGATTCTTTCCTTATATTTAATCTTAGGTAATGTCATTATGATGTGCCTTGGTGTGTTCCTCTTTGGATCCAACTTCTTTGGGAATCTCTGAGCTTCTTGGACTTCCTGGAAATCTATTTCTTTTACCAGCTTGGGGAGGTTCTCCTTCATTATTTGTTCAAATAAGTTTCCAATCCCTTGGTCTTCCTCTTCTCCTTCTGGCACCCCTATGACTCGGATGTTGGGACATTTAAAGATGTCCTGGAGGTTCCTAAGCCTCTCCTCATTTTTTTGAATTCTTGTTTCTTCATTCTTTTCTGGCTGAATGTTCTTTCTTCTTTCTGGTCCACACAATTGATTTGAGTCCCAGTTTCCTTCCCATCACTATTGGTTCCCTATACATTTCCCTTTATTTCTCTTAGCGTATTCTTCATTTTTTCATCTAATTTGCAACCAAATTCAACCAATCTTGTGAGCATCCTCATTACCAGTGTTCTGAACTGTGCATCTTATAGGTTGGCTATCTCTTCATTGCTTAGTTCTATTTTTTCTGGCGTTTTGGTCTGCTCTTTCATTTGGGCCATTTTTTTTTTCTTTCTGGGTGCGCCTGTTACTTTAAGGGGCGGAGCCTTAGGTGTTCACCAGGGCGGGGTAACCACATCACTGTGTTGTGAAACTGCCTGTGGGGGCGGGGCCTGAGAGGGAACAATGGCACTTGATCTGCTCTCTGCTGGCTTTCAGTCACTTCCCCCACTACCCACAAGCAAATTGGGCCCTTCTGTGCTGGTTCCCAGGTGGGTG